>JAVTVY010025573.1:0-102723 GCA_036873755.1 Hanleya hanleyi
TTCCTCCACAATATATATATATATTCCTGACAAACGATTTCTTATTTATATATCCGAGGTAACGTATCTTACTGATGTATAAATATTTCAAAATGTGCTGTTGGGTATATATATATCCAGTCTTCGTCTAACTCCGGATTTACAAATACTGTACTGAGAAAGTCTCATATATAGATATCCCATTTATAGTATGCTAATAGTATGCTGATGAGTCTCAAAAACCGATGACGTCGTCGGTTTTGGTGTTGGTTTAGATCATATTGTCTATTTCGTGTTTCAGGTGACAAAAGTCCTTGTGGTCCGTGGGCAAGATATAATGAATACTAATAATAATAGCTTTCTATAAATTCTGTGCTTCTGCGAATAACGCTGGTTAAAAGTAAGAAGTACCTGAATGAATTTGCCCGATAATATTCACAGATGACCCACAAATTAGCGTGTGTTTACAATACCGCACATGAGAATCTGCGGAATGATTGAGCGGTGTTTGCCGACCCTTGGTACACTTGAAGAGGCTTAGTGTGACATCATCATTTTTGCGGTAAACGTATCGCAACTCATTAGCATATTATAACTGGGATATCTATATATGAGACTTTCTCAGTTCAGTATTTGTAAATCCGGGGTTAGATGAAGATGGATATATATATACCCAACTACACATTTTTAAATATTTATATATCAGTAAGATACGTTACCTTGGATATATAAATAAGAAATCCTTTATCAGGAATATATATATATATGGTGGAGAAATTTATATCCCAGAAATAACACAACGAGAGATATATATATCTTGAAATCCAAAATAGGTATTTATAAATTTTTCTCGAATTTTATTCGCTGATATAGGATTTAAAATTGACTGAACTTGGTGTTTATTTCACGCTCATTTTTTGCAAATTTATATATCCGACTGCTAAATACCCGATATTTATATATCCGACTGCTAAATACCCGATATTTATAAATCAGTAGATTAAATCAGAAAGTGACAAACGGCGCCTCACACATTATTCAAAAAGTTAATTACTTTGATTTACCAGCAGCGGACATCCTTAAGTTTAGTTTATGGAAAACATAGAGAACATTTGCTCTGAAACATACAGGTTTCTGGACCTCCCATTATTCTTATGGTCAACGTACCGACATAAACCTTTCAGTGTTGACCCCATCAACACGCTTGCACTGTTTGCCTGTACAAATATGTAAATAGGGCCTATCAGCACGTGCGCGCGTGAGACAGGTCTCGTGTCAGACAATTCATGTGGACGTGTTAATATGAATAGACCTAGACCACTTTAATGAAATTATCGATATTTCTACATGGAACAAAAGTCTATGCTATTTAATGAATGGTTCCTCATAATTCCACGATTCAAGTTTTATTTGTTCAGTATTGATTATAACGTGAAGCCAAATAGGCATAAAGATTGAAGTCCATCCGATCAATAATAGCACGGTTCATTTCATATTCGTTCAAAGCTCACATCAAATGTCTTTCCTGAAATCTAGCTATAGTTCATCTTCGGTTCATTCATTGTTGAAGTCCATCCGATCAATAATAGCACGGTTCATTTCATATTCGTTCAAAGCTCACATCAAATGTCTTTCCTGAAATCTAGCTATAGTTCATCTTCGGTTCATTCATTGTTGTACCGTAAATATATTGAGGGTACAAAGAACACAATAATCGTAAGCCTATATTTGCTCATTCTCCCAACGTCAGAGTTTGTAACCTCCAAATTTTACCGTCGGTAAACAAGACAATGATATTTGCTGTGTTTATTGATGCTGAACAACTCACAAGAAAACTCATAGAACTCACCAGAAAAGGGCAGTTTACTTTTGCGTATAATTTAAGGAAGAAACAAGCATATATGTAGATAGGAAAGTTTTAAGCTTTTGAAATGAAGGTAATTTGAATGATGGAAATATGCAAGCTAGCTGCTGTTGTTGAAATAGCTTAGGGACCATTCAAAATTTATCCTGAGGGGGGGGCCGGTGGAATTTGAGGGGGGTCACCAATAACTTCGAGCCCTACGAAGGGGGGGTCATGTGTAACTAGACTGTGTGTAGAGGGGGGGTCATCAGTAACTTGATAAATGATGATGATAAATGGACAGCTGTTCAGCTAAGATTTCTTGAGCTTCTGTATGAATTTCATGTTTTTAATGTTAAAGAACCAGGGTGGACTTTAGATGCAGGAAACACATGTATCAGAACACGGCTTTGTTTATCCATGGAGGCTATTAAACAGTAGGCTCTATGGTTTATCATAAGCCTAAACAACATACAGTACCATAGATAGACCTATGTTCTGTTAGCATTAATCTCTGTACAAACCTCCTGTAGTGTAGTAGGACATGAGACTGGTAAATGGCTTTATAATCATATTTACTCTTCTCAAGATGTATTAAAAGCTAGGCCCCTATTCAGCTAGATTTGAGTTAGTACACAGTGCATCTATATAGCAAATCCTTTATCTAAACACATCCAGGTGCAGTGCAGCCTGGACCTTGTGGACATTGACTAGCTAAATGAATATAGCCTGAATTTTGAGACTGAAACAAATAATTTCAATAATTTATGCTGCCCCAAAGTTGAAGAAATAAATTGTGGCGTACTACAAGACAAGTTGCACTGACGGTAGTTAAAAGTCATGATGAGGATAATATTATAAAATATAATAATTTTAATAGTTTTATAATAATAAAATGCCATCTATTTTTTGCAGGCTTTTTGTAGCGAAGCCGACATGATGAATGCATGAAATTAATCATGTCGGATTCGTCCGTATTTTTATCAAGTTTATCTCTGTGTCAGTATAACAAACATAACCTCATTGTTTCCCTGAGCGGTTGTATGTAGTATTATCTATCATAATTATGCAGTACATAATTTTACCTCAAACCGATGAATGCGAATAAATACGTCATACAGAATAATCTCCGAGCTCCTCGCAGTTACGTCGTAGTGTAGAACTGTGTCACGTTCCCTTTCATATGTATAATACCATACCGCGAATCAGTTTATCAACGAATATTTATTTAGCTCTTCATATTATTAACGTGTTTTCAATCGGTCTTAATATAATTTCACACTGCATCATTTTAGTGCCCCTGGCTATGTTGGAATGGTGTACGGACATTTCCCCCTTGGACATTTCCCCCAGTGGACATTTCTTCCAGTGGACATTTCCTCCACCCTATATTTTTAGGTTATTTTGAACATGGTTTTTAAATAATTTTGTAATAACGCAATTTTTTTTCTATATATAAGGATTTCCACATATGTTTTACGATAATTGAGTCACAAAGTGATAAGTTATTATACATATATACACAATATGTATCAGTATTATACAGTCAGCACATTTTAAAACAATATAAAAGATGTATACATGGTATATAGCGTAATATTAACTGTTCATAGGTCGGTGTCATGAAGCCATTTGATGAGCATAAAACTGAACTGAAGTGAAAACTGAGGTAAAAAATAGAACAAAATAATATTGTTTAAAAATACATCTTTTATTTTACCACAATGTGATATGTTTTCTTAAAATGTTAAAATATATAATATGTATATGATTTATATGTTATCACTATGTGATCCATAATATTGTTTAAAAATGTGCTATATAATATATGATGTGCCAAATTATTTAAAAACTATGTTCAAAATACATTGTAGGGTGGGGGAAATGTCCATTGAAGGAAATGTCCACCGGGGGAAATGCCCACTGGGGGAAATGTCCATGGGGGGAATGACCTTGTGGTGAGATGGCGGGGGGTCATTGATAAATATGGTATCAGGTGAGGGGGGGTCACTGGTAACCTTCCAGCCAAAGGAGGGGGGGTCACACATAACTTAGGGTCATCAGCTGAATTTCCACCGGCCCCCCACTCAAGATAAATTTTGAACGGTCCCAGACCTGTAATTTTCTGGACAAGTGCCAAAGAAAGGGTATTTTTGTAACAATTATAAACTCTCGAGAGAACAGTTATCTGTGCCTTCTGTCGGATCGAGCGAAATTTGACAGATTGCGAGTTCATTCAACCGTGTCACCTTCAAAACCGAGCCACACTCCCCCAATTCTTTGATCTATGATTATCATAACAGATATTTAATTGAATCCTTGTAGTAATTATGCGATATGGTACTGTAAAGGAAAGAACGGCTGATGCTTTAGCTGGCGAGGAATTGTCGTTTAGGTGCCGTATTTACTCTAATAATTCGAACACCAACATTCGACCAAGTAAAAGAACATAACGTAACGCACAAATACAGTTCTTTATCCTACCCTGCAGACCTATCCAGGCCTGTCCCACCCCTAAATAATTATATTGTTCTTACCCCCTGAAACTTATCACACTATACTCTTGGGTCAAGATCTATCAGAAAATGTAACAAAATCCAAGATGGCCGCTATGATGACATCACAGTGACTTCATTTCCCAGAATGCAGTTTTGGTCGAATTTTCGGTCGAAATTCGAGGGGTTTTTTTATTTGTTTTGAATTGCTTCGCAAAAACTGCATAATCAATTGGCAAATAATCTGATGTGAAATGAAATAGTTTTGCCCACCTTTATTCGCAGAAAAGGAAACATTTTGAAGACAAATGACGAAAACATCACTCTTTGGTTACCTCCACAAGACCGCCATTTTAAATTTACCCATCACCTGTTGCTCGGGAGGTTGTTCATAGGCTTCAAATGACCCCAATATAATAAGGTCAGGGAGTGTCAGCTCTCAATTTTGTGTCGTTCCGGAGATAGCCGCCATAGGCCTGGCAGGGTAAAACATCCCGTCGAAATGCCAATTAAATATAAATTTATATACCTCGAAGAACAACATCAACTGAGTGAAACTGAGTATAAGTATACGCCTATACCGACTTTTCGGAAGCTGCCGTTAACGAAGATGGAACCTCCACTTAAGTGTGAAACCGATAAAAAGTCGGTTACCAGTGACTCGAGTTTTGATGTGATACCTTAATAATTCGATCAATATATATCGAAATAAACCTCAATAGTTCAATAATTGGAGTATCAACTAATTGTGGTAAAGACACTGCACAATAGGACCGGAAATGCTAGTACTGTCAGTTGATTGGTTGACAAAATTCGACAAACAGGAAGTGGCAATCATGAATCTGATTGAATACTTGATATTGTGCAATTCGCCCGATAACTTAATATTTAATCGCTTAATCGCGCTCGAACCTGTACTGCATTACGCATGCTGAGGAAACAGGGTTAAAATATCAATATATGCGGTGCAAGCACAAATGATAGTTATCAATTATCATAAAAGATAAATATAGCTCAGCCACGTGTCCCCAACCACACGCAATCAAAGGAAAGAATGTCACAGCTGAAGGATCCAGATTCTATCTTTCCATGATCTTGATGTCCTATTTTATTTCATAGTGTAGGTATACTTTTCTTTATACACACTTTCTCGATGCTTTGAATAATTATAGTTACAAATCGGTATATCCTATTTTATCAATATAGGAAATAAATTAAATCAATATTTATCATTAATATGTATTTTTTCCTTCCACTGATACATTCCCATTATGCAGCTTTGTATACAATACGGGCGAGCAAAGCATGTACGGATAACATGTCAGCACTTGAAATGAAGAAACGTCAGCTCCAGAGCAATAAAAAGAAGTTGTTATCCATAAAATAGCCTTGTGTTATGTACGCCGACTTCAATATGCCTATCAAAGGTGACACAAAAATAAGCATGACAGTTGTGAAGAGCAAAATGATTCCATAAAATAGCCTCGTGTTATGTACGCCGACTTCAATATGCCTATCAAAGGTGACACAAAAATAAGCATGAAAGTTGTGAAGAACAAAATGATTCCCGAGAAGAATGGTATTTGCAGGGGGGTGAATAACTTGACTATCCTTCAAATATCAAGAAATGGATTTAAGATATAGCTACGAGAGTGGTATAGGTTACTCGAAGGGAGTTACGAGAGTGGTATAGGTTACTCGAAGGGAGTTACGAGAGTAGTATAGGTTACTCGAAGGGAGCTACGAGAGTGGTATAGGTTACTCGAAGGGAGTTACGAGAGTGGTATAGGTTACTCGAAGGGAGTTACGAGAGTGGTATAGGTTACTCGAAGGGAGCTATGAGAGTGGTATAGGTTACTTGAAGGGAGCTACGAGAGTGGTATAGGTTACTCGAAGGGAGCTACGAGAGTGGTATAGGTTACTCGAAGGGAGCTATGAGAGTGGTATAGGTTACTCGAAGGGAGCTACGAGAGTGGCATAGGTTACTCCAAGAGAGCTACGAGAGTGGTATAGGTTACTCGAAGGGAGCTATGAGAGTGGTATAGGTTACTCGAAGGGAGTTACGAGAGTGGTATAGGTTACTCGAAGGGAGCTATGAGAGTGGTATAGGTTACTCGAAGGGAGCTACGAGAGTGGTATAGGTTACTCGAAGGGAGTTACGAGAGTGGTATAGGTTACTCGAAGGGAGTTACGAGAGTGGTATAGGTTACTCGAAGGGAGCTACGAGAGTGGTATAGGTTACTCGAAGGGAGCTACGAGAGTGGTATAGGTTACTCGAAGGGAGTTACGAGAGTGGAGTATAGGTTACTCGAAGGGAGTTACGAGAGTGGTATAGGTTACTCGAAGGGAGTTACGAGAGTGGTATAGGTTACTCGAAGGGAGTTACGAGAGTGGTATAGGTTATTCGAAGGGAGCTATGAGAGTGGTATAGGTTAGTCGAAGGGAGCTACGAGAGTGGTATAGGTTACTCGAAGGGAGTTACGAGAGTGGTATAGGTTACTCGAAGAGAGTTACGAGAGTGGTATAGGTTACTTGAAGGGAGTTACGAGAGTGGTATAGGTTACTCGAAGGGAGTTACGAGAGTGATATAGGTTACTCGAAGGAAGCTACGAGAGTGGTATAGGTTACTCGAAGGGAGTTACGAGAGTGGTATAGGTTACTCGAAGGGAGTTACGAGAGTGGTATAGGTTACTCGAAGAGAGTTACGAGAGTGGTATAGGTTACTCGAAGGGAGCTATGAGAGTGGTATAGGTTACTCGAAGGGAGCTACGAGAGTGGTATAGGTTACTCGAAGGGAGCTATGAGAGTGGTATAGGTTACTCGAAGGGAGCTAGGAGAGTGGTATAGGTTACTCGAAGGGAGCTACGAGAGTGGTATAGGTTACTCGAAGGGAGCTATGAGAGTGGTATAGGTTACTCGAAGGGAGTTACGAGAGTGGTATAGGTTACTCGAAGGGAGTTACGAGAGTGGTATAGGTTACTCGAAGGGAGTTACGAGTGAGCATAGGTTACTCGAGCTACGAGAGTGGTATAGGTTACTCGAAGGGAGCTATGAGAGTGGTATAGGTTACTCGAAGGGAGTTACGAGAGTGGAATAGGTTACTCGAAGGGAGTTACGAGAGTGGTATAGCTTACTCGAAGGGAGTTACGAGAGTGGTATAGGTTACTCGAAGGGAGTTACGAGAGTGGTATAGGTTACTCGAAGGGAGTTACGAGAGTGGTATAGGTTACTCGAAGGGAGTTACGAGAGTGGTATAGGTTACTCGAAGGGAGCTATGAGAGTGGTATAGGTTACTCGAAGGGAGCTACGAGAGTGGTATAGGTTACTCGAAGGGAGTTACGAGAGTGGTATAGGTTACTCGAAGGGAGTTACGAGAGTGGTATAGGTTACTCGAAGGGAATTACGAGAGTGGTATAGGTTACTTGAAGGGAGTTACGAGAGTGGTATAGGTTACTCGAAGGGAGTTACGAGAGTGGTATAGGTTACTCGAAGGGAGCTACGAGAGTGGTATAGGTTACTCGAAGGGAGTTACGAGAGTGGTATAGGTTACTCGAAGGGAGTTACGAGAGTGGTATAGGTTACTCGAAGGGAGTTACGAGAGTGGTATAGGTTACTCGAAGGGAGCTATGAGAGTGGTATAGGTTACTCGAAGGGAGCTACGAGAGTGGTATAGGTTACTCGAAGGGAGTTACGAGAGTGGTATAGGTTACTCGAAGGGAGTTACGAGAGTGGTATAGGTTACTCGAAGGGAGCTACGAGAGTGGTATAGGTTACTCGAAGGGGGCTATGAGAGTGGTATAGGTTACTCGAAGGGAGTTACGAGAGTGGTATAGGTTACTCGAAGGGAGTTACGAGAGTGGTATAGGTTACTCGAAGGGAGTTACGAGAGTGGTATAAGGACTACTCGAAGGAGTTACGAAGAGTGGTATAAATTACTCGAAGGTTACGAGAGTGGTATAGGTTACTCGAAGGGAGATTACGAGAGTGGTATAGGTACTCGAGGGAGCTATGAGAGTGGTATAGGTTACTCGAGAATACGAGTGGTATAGGTTACTCGAAGGTTACGAGAGTGGTATAGGTTACTCGAAGGCAGTTACCAGAGTGGTATAGGTTACTCGAAGGGAGTTACGAGAGTGGTGCGGTTACTCGAAGGGAGTTACGAGAGTGATATAGGTTACTCGAAGGGAGTTACGAGTGGCATAGGTTACTCGAAGGGAGCTACGAAGTGGTATAGGTTACTCGAGGAGCTACGAGAGTGGTATAGGTTACTCGAAGGGAGCTACGAGAGTGGTATAGGTTACTCGAAGGGAGTTACGAGAGTGGTATAGGTTACTTGAAGGGAGTTACGAGAGTGGTATAGGTTACTCGAAGGGAGCTACGAGAGTGGTATAGGTTACTCGAAGGGAATTACGAGAGTGGTATAGGTTACTCGAAGGGAGTTACGAGAGTGGTATAGGTTACTCGAAGGGAGTTACGAGAGTGGTATAGGTTACTCGAAGGGAGTTACGAGAGTGGTATAGGTTACTCGAAGGGAGTTACGAGAGTGGTATAGGTTACTCGAAGGGAGTTACGAGAGTGGTATAGGTTACTCGAAGGGAGTTACGAGAGTGGTATAGGTTACTCGAAGGGAGCTATGAGAGTGGTATAGGTTACTCGAAGGGAGCTACGAGAGTGGTATAGGTTACTCGAAGGGAGCTATGAGAGTGGTATAGGTTACTCGAAGGGAGCTACGAGAGTGGTATAGGTTACGCGAAGGGAGCTACGAGAGTGGTATAGGTTACTCGAAGGGAGCTATGAGAGTGGTATAGGTTACTCGAAGGGAGTTACGAGAGTGGTATAGGTTACTATAGGTGGTATAGGTTACTCGAAGGGAGCTACGACAGTGGTATAGGTTACTCGAAGGGAGTTACGAGAGTGGTATAGGTTACTCGAAGGGAGCTACGAGAGTGGTATAGGTTACTCGAAGGGAGCTACGAGTGGTATAGGTTACTCGAAGGGAGTTACGAGAGTGGTATAGGTTACTTGAAGGGAGTTACGAGAGTGGCATAGGTTACTCGAAGGGAGCTACGAGAGTGGTATAGGTTACTATAGGTGGTATAGGTTACTCGAAGGGAGCTACGAGAGTGGTATAGGTTACTCGAAGGGAGTTACGAGAGTGGTATAGGTTACTATAGGTGGTATAGGTTACTCGAAGGGAGCTACGAGAGTGGTATAGGTTACTCGAAGGGAGTTACGAGAGTGGTATAGGTTACTCGAAGGGAGTTACGAGAGTGGTATAGGTTACTCGAAGGGAGTTACGAGAGTGGTATAGGTTACTCGAAGGGAGTTACGAGAGTGGTATAGGTTACTCGAAGGGAGTTACGAGAGTGGTATAGGTTACTCGAAGGGAGTTACGAGAGTGGTATAGGTTACTCGAAGGGAGTTACGCGAGTGGTATAGGTTACTCGAAGGGAGCTATGAGAGTGGTATAGGTTAATCGAAGGGAGCTACGAGAGTGGTATAGGTTACTCGAAGGGAGCTATGAGAGTGGTATAGGTTACTCGAAGGGAGCTACGAGTGGTATAGGTTACTCGAAGGAGCTATGAGAGTGGTATAGGTTACTCGAAGGGAGCTACGAGAGTGGTATAGGTTACTCGAAGGGAGCTTTCCATTGGATTTCACGAACAGCTAGGCCTACGGTCTGCAACGTTGGCAAGTGAAATGCAAATGAAAAATTAAAAAAATGCACGATAAATTTGAAATTGAATATCACTCATAAATCCATCTAGTTCCGGTGTATAAGATTATAATTTCTGTATGGGTATATATATCTTCCAAATGTTAGTCTCAAATATTATACAGATATCATTTTTTTTTTCGATATTTGAACTGTCAGCAGAGGACACCGGCTCAAAATGGATATCCGATGACTAGAAATATGGCAATCATCGTCATTGGATAGCAGACCAAATGTGTCATTGCTTTAAATCAACCTCAAATGGGAAATCAATGCCGCTAATATGACAGCTACTTTTTTTCCTAGAAAAACAAATTGACTGGGAATGACATGCCACTTCACCGACTTCATATTTCTCCCGGAGAGAATTCGAAGGAACATTAACGGCGTACTGACAAGAAGTCAAACGACCCCAAAGGCATATTCTGACTGTATATTTCTAAAAACATAAGAAGATCTAATCTGATCTCTGTGATTTTTATCCCAGCCACGCCTTCATTGCAGATGCCCACGCTGAAAAAAATGACCTGATGTTTGACCCAGAAATACTATATAGTCTGATCTGAAGCTACTCTCTCAATACCATCTGTCATAGCATTGGATAATCATGATTCTTATATGGATGTATCGAATGGACTAGCTAATATCAAAGAAATATTATACATATCATTACCCACGACAGACATAGATCTTCCTAATGGAAAAGCCTTTAGCGTTCTGTCCTTTCATCGGAAGCAATCGGTGGGCCCATAATATACTCGTCAAAGGAGAACCTATGTCAGCTGTCTCCGGACGACGTTCCCGGAAGGAAACATGAGATGCAAACAATAGAGTACCCGGTAACTGCATGTCGTTGTAGATGTACACAATTGATTTATCATGAAGCTATATAAGCCAGCTTGAAGGCATATTTCTTTGTTTGATAACACGGATATCTTGAACTTATGTTCCATTTGTAAGAATGTGCTTGCGAGTAATAGTGCTGTCGATTAGATTGTGTTTGTACGTTATTACTGTCAGACTGTATCCTTATACTGTGTGCCTTCGCTGTAAGCTGATGCTAATGCTAATATACCAAGGAAGACACGAAGGTTATTATCCACTTTTTGCAGGGTAGGATAAGATCTAATCGATTTTCAGTCTAAGTAATTTGGAGAGCTTGAAATCGATCGGCAGAGAAGACTTTTCTCGCAAAATAAGTTGCATGTTAAGATTTCAAAACCTTATTTAAGCCCCTTTATTTAAACCCCATTTTACAAATCAGTTTAGTTTGTGAAATCAACGCTGCATAGCCTATATCATTTCGATATAGTATTGTATTATCCCAGGAGATGGCCATGTCCACGGCGAGATTTGCGTTGCTGATAGATGACTTGGGGGCTCCAAATGCTAGATTGTTGGTGTGTCTCTGTCATTTTCCGTTCCATGCAATTCAAATTTATTCTAATGGGGGGAAAAGGCTGAATCTGAAATAGATATGTTAAAATATGGTTTAGTTTTATATATGCGTTCTGTAGTGTGAAAAACTGTCTTATAACTGTTACCTAAAGTATTACTCCTGCAAAATATGTAACTTGACTGCAAAACAATGCGATAAAAGCGGTTGAGGGGAGACAACTTCTCTCTACACCGGTAAGCCTGAAACCCGCACTTTCCTTTTTCTGTACATTCGCCCGACTACTAATATTATTTAATCATCTAATCGCGCTCGAACCTGTACTGCATTGCGCATGCTGAAGAAAAAGACATTTTAAAATATCAATACATGCGGTGCAAGCACAAATGATGGTATCAGTTACCATAAAAGATGAAAATAACTCAGTGACGTGCCCTCAAATAACTCAGTGACGTGCCCTCAAATAACTCAGTGACGTGCCCTCAACCACACGCAATCAAAGGACGGAATGTAACAGCTGAAGGGTCCAGATTGTATCTTTCTATAATCTTGATGCGCAATTTTTTTATTGGGTATACTTTTTAGTACACACTTTCTCGATGCTTTGAATAATTATAGTTACAAATCAATGTATCCGTTTTAATCAATATAGGAAATCAATTAAATGAATATTTATCAATATTATGTATTTTTTCCTTCTACTGATATATCCCCATTATGTAGCTTCGCATCGCAATAAGGGCGAGCAAAGCATATACGAATCACATGTCAGCACTTGAAATGGTGAAACGTCAGCTCCAGAGCAATAAAAAGAAGTTGTTATGACTTCAATATGCCTATCAAAGGTGATACAAAATAAGCATGAAAGTTGTGAATATATTGCGAGTTCATGTTTGGTGCTGACGTTCAGTCTACATTGCATTGATTCTTTTCCTTTCAGTCTAATAGGTTGGGATGATTCGAATCGCTTTGAAAGATTGACATTTCAATCTGAGAAGATTTGACTGACAAGACCTAATCTTCTCATTGAAATGTCGTCAATTTCGGTGCGATTGGAATTATTTTCGGTCTATCAAAACGAAAAAATCAGAATAAAATCTAATGCAGACTGAAAAATATATCTAATATATCCTAATAAACTAGCATTTGGAATTTTCATTCCAATAGATCGATTTCCAATCGGAATATCCAATCCCATTATTTAAGAGAGTAGGCCTGGGGCGCCTATATGGTTTAGTGCAGGAACAAATCCATCCTTCCCGCATTAACCCATGGAATACACACCTTACTGCATGAACAGCAGTCTATTCCGGTTATTCTCATCAGGTGAAAGTGATGCATATACGGAAAGGAGCCGAAAGTTTGATAACGTCAATTCGCATGAACAGAAGTAGGCCTAGACCATGGACAGGGACAGTACAATGATTTTATAGTCTCTGCCTAGACCTAAGACCTGCAATATTAAACATTATTGACCCCCGATACGTATGACATCCTCGCTTTAATAAAATTAAGTCTGTTTAGTATGACATCCTCGCTTTAATAAAATTAAGTCTGTTTAGTTTGTGAAATCAAGGTACTTTTCAGTCTTGTAGCCAGGAATTCGCGAGGGGTGGTTCGTTTTCGCTTCAAAAGACCTCATCAGGGGGTTCGCCGTATGAGATAAAAGGGCAAATAGGGGGTTCTATTCCGTCTCAAAAAGGCCTTTTCATCAGAAAAGAATAATATTGTTTTCCAAAAGGGGGGTTCACCCGAACCCAGAAATCCACAAGACCGTCAATATCCAAGTCGGGTCTTGCAGTGGTTTGGATGAGTGAATGAGCGAATAGAATTTGACGTCGTTTTCAACAATATTTCAGCTATATCACGACGAACCAACTAAGCACCACCCAGCCAAGTTGCGTTCCTGCTACTCCAAAGAAGAAATCTTTGAAGCAGCTAGAAACCAGACACCCTCCATCCACCCTATGAAACACCGAGGACAGCACACAAGACACAGACAGGTATACATGGTGCAAGAAAGACAACTGATATACAGTGCTATAGACATCACATTATCGAGTTCATGTTGCTTCTCAGCAAAATGCATTGAAGCAACAGGAAACCGTGCCCACTCAACCACCCAATGACTCGGGGGCTTCAACTGCTAGATTAAACGGTATGTTTGTGTCGTTTTGCAATTCAAATTTGTTTTAATGCATATACAACTGGATCTGACGAAATAGATATGATCGGTTTACTTTTCACCATGCAGTTTGATATAACTTCTCACACGGTTAAACTGATAAAATGAATCACAACTGCACAACGTGTATGCCGACCATGAAATCGGCAAAGGGGCGACAACTTCTCCATATTGGCCTTCTGATGAAACCTCATCTTCCTTTATCTCTGCACACTTGATTCGGGCTGCTTTGTGTAAGGTAAAACAATTGGCCATGAGAATTTGCCGCTGTGATCACTAACGGCAAAGGCCCTAGTCTGAGGATCAAATCCTGGTACGGATATCTGCAAGATACATTCTTGGGAGTACAAAGGTCCCGATTCCCAATCACTTGGGAGATTGTACGATAGGGCACAAGGTCTAGACGAAGTTACGATTGAATTACGGTAACCTTGTTCTTTAACAGATTATGGACGTCAATCCAGCTCTGACAAGTTACGAGATCTAAATGAAGATATCAGGATTTTACCATCCACAATTATGGAGGGAAGGAATCCACATAAGTAAGACTGACTTAAGAACGTGATTTCCCCGGACAGTATTTGTCGAAAGCTCCTAAAGATAGAAACGCCAGTCTGAAGTATGCTCCTTCATCATACTTTGTAAAGGTGTTATATTGGCAGCCACCCTGCATGTAAGCCAACAGTCACATAATGACGTCGAGCATGAAAATCCTAGGCTGTACGTGTCCGCCAGGAACTGCTCGGAAATTAGGAGGACAGAATGGACCGGACAACGAAAAGAATTTGGACTGCGAGTACGATAATCTCCTCGACAGAGGGGGTATACGGTATATCTGAGAACTTTGAAAACCGGCTGGTATCGGCAAACAGAATAATCAGCCTTTTTGTTATTTTTCGAACACTCAAGTTTGACCACATATCTCTTGAACTTTCTCATCAATGACTTGCTCGAGTGAGAAAAAAAAGAACGTTTAAGTGTTGCTCCGTCTGTTAGTCATTGGCTAACTGAGCCGCGTTCATTAAATGACCATGCACCGTATTCTTTATTTGATCTCCTGGATCAACTTCAATAAGCGACTGAGTATCATGACACAACGGGTATAGAAACCTGAAACTCATCAAAGGGGTTCAGTCAGAGAGATTCAATTGGAGACTATCACGGTATAGAATCCTCTCTCCTCCAGTTACCCTGATCCCCGAGATGAATAAGAGGAGCCCAGCAATGTTAACCAGAAGTATCCACTCATCGCCTATGTGATACTATCATAAATTCCATAGAAGTATTGAACCCATCCAATGTGATATTTACTGTGTTATTGACATTCACCTCTGAGTAGCTTGAATTGATGATCATTTGTCTATAGACTTTGGTTTCTTCAGATGACTTCCCCTTTGGAAACAGTTCCACACTATATTTCTCTTTTCCTATCTTGTTGAATGACCATGACAGAGACGGCCAAAAACTGCTAAAAACAAAAACAATAGAAAGTGAGAATTTATCGCTACATGTGATGAACGTAGATATTCGGCAAAGGCACTTCTTTTCGTACATTTAGTCGCTTGGAGGATTGTATAAAATGTTGTTCGACGTTGTTTTCCGACATACTTTTGGTCTGTTAGCGAGATGAAGAAATAGCTTAAGCCGAATTTAAGCTACCCCTGTGCGAAAGATAATATCATATTTCGTTACATTAGATCTCTCTTTAACAACGCGAACACCGAGTGATTTCACCAGGGACACAACACTCTTACCTACAATTACTTAGATAATTACCTATCTACAACAAACGTTCTACCAGGGCCACATGATCTATAGACGGAGCTGTGATTGAATTACGGCAACCAACCACCTTGTTCTTTAACAGACTATAGATGTCAATCCGACTCTTGACAAGTTCTTTTTAATAAGAACGGATATGAATGACGATATCACGATTTCGCCATCCAAAATTATAGAGAGAAGGTATTGACATAATAAGAACTGGATTAAGGATGTGATTGTCCGGACAGTCTTTTCCTAAATATACCATAATTATGATTCTATTATGATATATGTCATATAAATGGCATTCAGCAAGTAAACCAAGAGTCACGTAATCACGTCTGGAGGGAGATGTCCCAGACAACAGGTGTCCATCAGGAAGTGGTCGGAAATTAAGAGGACAGAATTGACTGACAACCTGGAATCAGATCTTGGGTATTGGCTACTGTGAGACCCTCTTGTCTCGAGAGAGAGTTGGCCTTTCTGAGAGTTATAGAACCTGAGTAAAAAGGAAAAAGAAGTGATGAACATAACTTTAGTGAATAGTTCAACACAAATCTGTTCAAAGTATCGTAGTCATCGATGGCTCTGTCATTCAATCAAACAATTTTGCAAATGAATGTTCAATAATATATGCTGAACTGGGACAATGGTTCCCCGCTGACGTTTCAGGCTGATGCACAGCGGATATCAATATTTTTGCTAAAACGGATTGAGTTTGACCAGATTTCAATGTTTCGCCCGGATGAAAAAAAGAGAACATTCCAGCATCAGCTGCTAGATACCTACTTGCTCAAGTCTGATCATCAACAGATAGGCATTCATTAAACGACCATCATGTCCTCTATTTCAGTTGACTGCATCAACTTCAACCAGAAACTGAACATCGCCACTAAACCGATGTAGAAAGCTGATATCTTCAGAAGGGTTTCATGACGCCAACCAGATTCAATAAGAGGCTATCAAGATAGAAGAGTCCTCTTCTCCAATCCCTGTGAATCTGAGATGCCGAAGCAATGAAAATCAGAAGTATTTATACAGCGCCTCATTTCCAGGGATGTGGAACCCATTCCGTGTGATATGTATACTGAGTAGCACGCGTCAGATCCGACATACATGTACAATATTCAGTCGTCGTCCATAAAACAATTTCCGTGTCAATAATCGAAAGTCCTATTTCGTATGACAGTTACACACATCAAGATATTTGCATTTACCTTCACTTTCCATAGATTGATTGATAGGCTTTCTCTACTCCCAAGAACGTTCCTATATTCGCTATATCCTCTCCCTGTCCCAGCTGATTGTGGTATCCTAACACCATCAACTGGGATTCGGAAATCTTCGGATATCGCAATTCTTCAAGAGAAGGCCTTAGAGCGATTGTCAGAGTTGTTAGAAGCAAAACAATTGACAATACGGATTTAGCGCTTTAATCAATGAAGCTACATTCCTTAAGGATCCGAAACAATAATCGCCAATGTTTTCCACCGTTTTCTCCACCCATTAACCGGTTAGCAACATAGCTGTTTACAGATTCATTACCTCCGATATGGTATATAAAAAATAACACAACATCGGTGATACGGGTTAGTTATATCCCTGCTTCATACTGCGAGCCCCTGAGGCATCTACTCTGAGTTGGATAATTACCTATAATCTCACTTCCAGTTCTAGACGGATCCTTGAGTGAATTACGACATCCAATGGCTCTTTTTAACAGCCTATGGACGTCAACCCGCCTCTTATACAAGTTCTTTTGTAACAGGAACGGGCTCTTAGTGAAAAGTTCAAGGTTCCGTTATCCACAATCACAAGAGTAAGGGATCGGTAAGGACCACTGGTTTAGGAACGTGATTTTCTGGACAGCCTTTGTCGACAGCCCCAGAAGAGACCACAATAGGATCGCCAATCAGAAGTATGCTCCTATTGTAAGATATGTCTTATATTGGCAACCATCCAGTATGCCGACAGACATATAATGACATCAAGAAGGAAATATGCCAGACGGTATATGTGTCCATCAGGAAATGGTCGGTCAGAATGGACTATGAGTACTGATCAGTATGAAGTCCTCTTAGCGAGAGACGCAGTGTCTCAAAATAACTTCCTGGAGTCTTTAAGACGTGTTGGACCAATAAAGAAAGAAAACATTTCGAAGTGGTTTTCTATACCTGTTCAAAGTGGGTTCGTACACATTCAGAAAGTTGTCTTTCAGGCAATTTGACAAATAAAACGTGAATTCCGATGTAGATTTTTGCAAATAAATGTTTCCAGTTTCAATAGAAGCGATCGTGTCTGTTCTGGCAATTTTCAAAATAGATGATCCGAGTTTGTTCGGATTATTCCTACGAAGTAGGCTACAGATCGCAAATTGTCCGGTAATGAGTGAGTCAGTCAGTCAGGCAGTCCATCCGAATCCTTTCGTCGGCAAAATAAGGAGAACCGTTGACATTAGAACCTTGATTTTTGGCATGAACGAGCATTAGGGCATTGTTACCAGCAAGTTCTGATCTGAAATAATTCTGATTAAAATTAGATTTATAATTAACACTTCAGTATATTGTTATAGATCATACGGAGAAAAGTCCGATCATTTAAGCGAGGGAAACATGACACCATGGAATTTGGGAACAGCCCTGGCATGCCTGGTGCTCTCTCGCTGTTGGATTCAACCGCAGATCTGAGGACAGCGACCTCAATACAGCTGAGCGAACTATTTATAGACGTTTAACTCCGAGTCTATTCAACTGCTTGATGTACCAGGGCCGGATCACTAAATGACCAGAACATTCACCAATATACTTTCATTTTTTGTGGCACGAACACATCGATGTAAATATATAAATACCCAGAATATAATCTTGCTCAATCTCACAAAAGGCATGTTATAAAGAGAACCTGTGGCTGTTATGGAAGGTTGTACATGTACCATATTATGATGAAACGTACCGTAGGGGAGGGTCACATCATATCTCAATGAAAATACGATCGAGTCCTAATGCCTACTCTACTTCGTAGGTCCTGTGACGTTAGTCACACTGCTCATGTCTCATAACGGACTGGCATAAATGATTAGCCCAGGTCTGACAAACCATTCTAATATGCTCTCAACATTTTTCCTACGAAGTAGGCTCTCATTTGCAAATTGTCCGCTAATGAGTGAGTGGGTGAGTGGGTCAGTCAGTCAGTCAGTCAGTCAGTCTGAATCCTTTCGTCGGCAAAATAAGGAGAACCGTTGACATTAGAATCTTGATTTTTGGCATGAAGGTGCATCAGGGAAATGTTACCAGCAAGTTCTGAGCTGACCTACTTTTGATAACAATTTCTGGGGATTTTTTGATGAAAATCACCGGTGATTCTGACTTGGGCTGTGTCCATCTTAACATAGGCAGGATTTCAACTTGGGGGGTGATGGATTTCCAAGAGTTCAGTTCGCGTCGGAGACCTGATGCCTACCCTATTTCGTAGGTCTTGTGACGTTAGTCACACTGCCATGTCCTCATGACCAATAACTGCTACAGGCCCACAGAGACGCCTCAATAAATCTCTGTTTCCGCTTTCTATTCCTACGAAGTAGGCTCTCATTTGCAAATTGTCCGGTAATGAGTCAGCCAGTCAGTCAGTCCATCCGAATCCTTTCATCGGCAAAATAAGGAGAACCGTTGACATTAGAACCTTGACTTTTGGCATCAAGCTGCATTAGGGCACTGTTACCAGCAAGTTCTGAGCTGTCCTACTTTTGATGAAAATTTCTGGTGATTTTGATGAAAATTATTGGTGAGTCTGACTTGGGCAGTGCCCATCTTAATATAGGCCGGATTTCAACTGGGGGTGGGGATTTCCAAGAGTTCAGTTCGCGTCGTAGTCCTAATGCCTACCCTACTTCGTAGGCCCTGTGACGTTAGTCACACTACTCATGTTCGAAATTGCCTAACTAAAACTCCCTCTTGTACATATCAACTTGAGCGAGTGGCTGGGCATACCCGGTGTGCAGAGCAAAACTCGTCAAAGTGTGTTCCCTTTCAAAGAGATTATATTGAGGCTATCGCTAAAGATGACTTCATCTTCTCTCAATTTTAGCGAGATCCCCGGGTGAGTGAGGAAGTCAATAAAGGCAGCAATGTAAACCAGACGTAGCCATTCAACGCCTCAATCAACTTTCATCAATTCCCGGAAAGTATTTTACCCGTCTCCGATGATATTTACTGTGCACACACGCCGAGGTATTTACTTTACCCTCAAGTAGTTTGGAATGGTGATTCCCAGTTTTTCTCTTAGAAATTGTTGACAGAATATTGTCTACATGTGGACTTGCTGGACATCCCGTGTTCTAACAGGTTATTTGAATCTTTCCTCTTCACACTCATACGTACTTACATGCATTCTATAATGATGATTGGAGCTTCGTTGAAAGGATTGGTTATTCACGATAAATTATTAGAAAAATATACGGATGAGAGTTGGAATTCACCGGATATCACAGGAACTGGAGACTGGAAGTATATATAGTCTAGATTCAGGTGAAGAATCGATTATTGGGAATTATAGATTATGAATGGGTAAAATATGCGGTCATTGAACGTGCTGATATCTAGTAACTATACGTTTTAAAAATACGACATTTCACTCTAAATAAAACTACACATATGTGTATCGCTTGACTTGCACAGATTTATACGAAGACAGTCGAAATTGATTTCCGTCGTTCCATTGCCCTGTTGGCGCATTGGAGACATTGATGATCTGCCATTCCAGACCATCACTCAGTGAGACGGCTTATACCCTCATCAACACCTGCTACATACCAGCATATCAACTGATTACTTATTTAACAAACCTCTTTACCAGGGACTCATTTTTCGAGATTTAGTTACATTCACCAATTATGCTGTTCTTCAGCAGACCAGATGCAGACATTCTCTGGGTTATTTTCTAACACGAACGGACTCAAAATGAACATTTCAAAACTTGACCATGCGAATTCGTCGCTGTAATCAGTTATGTTAATTTTCAAAATAGACCCTGATTTATTCGAATTATTTTCACTTTGAATTGGAGGCATACTATATTAAATGACAATCATATTCTTTATTTCATCCCCTGGACCAACTTCAATAAGCGACTGAGTATCATGGCACGATCGGTGTAGAAAGTTGAAACTCCTCAAAGGGTTTCAGAGAGTCGGAGAGATTCAATTAGAGACTATCACGGTATAGAATCCTCTCTTCTCCAGTTTCTCTGATCCTCGAGTATTTGAGGAATAAGAGGAGCCCAGCAATGTAAACCAGAAGTATTCATTCATCGCCTCATTGATACTATCATAAATTCCGAGGAAGTATCAAACCAATTCAATGTGATATTTAGTGTGTTATTGACATTCACGTCTGAGTAGGGTCGTTTGTCTATAGACTTTGATTTCTTCAAATGACTTCCTCTTTTGGGACATTGCCACAATATATTCCTTTTTTCCTATTCAGGTTCATTTGAGCTATTTTAAGCTATCAGTGGGGAGTCGAAGATATTTTACTTCATGAAGAGAGTATATGTCATATACAGTTGATGAATGGCCATGAGAGAGACCGTCAAAAACTATTGAAAATAAAATAATTTAGAAAGTGTGAATTTAACGCTACATGTACATGTGCTCATCAGCAAAGGTTCTGATTTCTTTACGTACATTTAATTGTTTGGATGATTGTATAAAATGTTATTCAGCGTTGTTTTCCTACATTCTTTTGGCCTGTTAGCGGGATGAAGAGATAAAATATATACGAATTTAAGCTTCCCCTCTGTGAAAGATAATATCGATGTTTCGTTACATATAGTATCTCTCTTTAACAACGCGAACATCGAGTCATTTCACCAGGGACACCTAGCTCTTACCTATACACTTACTCAGGTAATTATCTATCTAACAAACGTTCTGCCAGGGCACAAGGTCTAGACAGAGCTGTGATTGAATTACGACAGCTAACGACCTTGTTCTTTAACAGACTATGGATGTCAATCCGGCTCTGACAAGTTCTTTTGTAATAAGGACGAGATAGAAATAAAGATATCACGATTTCACCATCCACAATTATGGGGAGAACTAAGCGGCATAATCCAGAACGGATTAAGAACGTGATTTCCCCGGCAGTCTTCGTCGACGGTTCCTAAATAGACCATAATAGGGCGGTCAACCAGAATTATGATTCCTTTATCATATAGACCATTCCTAGCGATGACATGAATAAATATATGTGGAAATATTGATCTACAAAATGCTTTTCGCTATATTTTCGGAATCACCCTCCTTCGGTAATATCATCTATGTTCTATACATGGCATCCAACCAAGAGTCACATAATCACGTCTAGAGGGAGATATCCCAGACGACACGTGTCCACCAGGAAGTATTCGGAAATGAACAGGACAGAATGGACCGGACAACCTGAAATGATCCCTTTGTCGAGAGACAGCTTAGGCCTATCTCGGAGTTTTGGAACCGCAGTGAAAAAAAAGAAACAAAATAAGTCATAAACATAATTTTAGTGAATAGTTCAACACAAAACTGTTCAAAGTATCATACCCTTCAATGTCTCTGACGTTCAGACTGTCTATGATATACGCTGAACTTGGCCAACGGGCTACTTTTCCTGCTGACGTTTCAGGCGAATGAACAGCAGATGGGATCGTCAAATGAAATAATCACTATTTTTGCTCAGACGGATTCAATTTTTACCAGATTTCAATGTTTCGCTCGGATGGAAAAAGAAAAAAAAAGAACATTCTAGTTTACTATGAGTCTGCTCTCGCCTGCTCAGTCAAATCAACTCAGCGGCTTTAATTAAACGACCATCATGTCCTTTATATCAATGGACTGCATCGACTTCAACCAGTGACTGAACATCGGCACTCCACCGGTATAGAAACCTGATACCCACTCAGAACGGTTTCAAAAGATGCCAGAGAGATTCAATAAGAGGTTACCAAGATAGAAACGTCCTCTTCTCCAATCCCAGTGAATTTGAGAAGCACAGCAATGGAAATCAGAAGTATTTATATAGCGCCTCATCTCCATGGATGTATGGAGCCCATTCCAGGTGACATATTTGGTGAATGTCAAATCCGACATACACTATTCAGCCGTCGCCCATAAAGCAATTTCCGCGTCAATAATCCTACCTCCACGTTGCTTGCATTTATGATATTTTTTCTACATACATTGTACATGTATCTATAGACTTTCTCTACTTCCATTGGCTTTCTCTTGAAATGCTGCCATAAGATCTTCATTCTGTTCCGGTCCTGATTGGGACATCCGAACATTATCAATGAGCATTCGGAAACCTTCAGATATCGTAGTTCTTCAAGAGAGGACATGAGAGCGATTGTGGGGGTTGCTTCGAGCAAAATGATTGACAATGCCGATTAAGCGCTAAAATCAAGAAACATACATTCCTTACGTATATGAACATCTACTGGAGAATTATCTGAAACAATGATCGCCATTGATTTTCATCGTTTCCTTGACGTATTATCAGGCTAGCATCATAGCTTACAGATTTATAGCCTCTGATAGGGTACGTAAATAATAAGACAACATCTGTGATACACTTTCGTTATCGTCCTGTTTAATACTGCGAACATCTGAGACATCCCACCAGATATCTACTCTCACTTGAATGATTACCTAAAGGTATAATCCCTCTTCAAGCTATAGAATTACGACAACCAATGACCCTATTTTTAACTATGATCGTCAACAGGAATGGGCTCTTAATGAAGAGTTCAATGTTCCGTTATTCACAATGACAAGAGGAAGGAATTGGTAAGCAAGGCTGGTTTAGAAACTTGATTTTCTGGAAAGCCTTTGTTGGCAGCTTCAGAAGAGATCCCAATATGACCGCCAATCGAAAATATGCTCCTATTGTATGATATGTCTAAGCCGTGTAAGATAAGCCAACAGTCACATAATGAAGTCAAGAAGGAAAAATTCCAGACGATAAGTGTCCATCAGGAAGTGATCGTTCAGAATGGACTATAAGAATTGACCGGTGTCCTCTGAGCGAGAGAGACAGTCTCAACACAGAAAGGAAAATAACTTCCTGAAGTGGAAAAATGCTTTGAGATGAGTTGGACCAATAAATACAGGACAAAACGTTTCAAAGTGCTTTTCAGTGCCTCTGACGTTCATACGCAGCAAAAAGTTTGTCTTTCAGGCGGTTTAACAAATGAAACGGCAAGTGAATTCCGATGCAACTTTTTGCAAAAAAAAATCTGTTTCCAGTTTCAATGGAAGCGATCGTGTCTGTTTTGACATTTTTCAAACAGATTATCCGAGTTTGGTCAGTTTTTCTTGTAAAGGTCTGACATACTGATTAGCTCAGGTCTGACAAACCATCTTAATTTACCCCAAAACTTTTCCTCGTGAAAAGAGTAACCCTGATAAATTTATGTTTACGCTTTCTTTTCGAAGTTTGGTCAACTATTATAAAACTGCCTCTTGTACATATCAACTACATTCTCCCAACGTCAGAGTTTGTAACCTCCAAACCGTCGGTAAACAGATACGACAATAGGAGATATACAATCTGATGCCATGAGAATGGTCAACTATAGAGCAAGTGACTGAGCATCCCCAATGTGCGGACCAAAACTCGTCAAAGTATTTTTTCTTTCAAAGAGATTATATCGAGACTATCGCCATAGAGGAGTCAATTTTGCGAGATCCCCATTTGAGTGAGGAAGTCAATAAACGCAGCAATGTAAACCAGACGTATCCATTCAACTCATCAATCAACTTTCATCAACTCCCGGGAAGTATTTTACCGTCTCTGGTGATATTTACTGTGCACACAAATCGAGGTATTTACTTTACCCTCAAGTAGTTTGCAATGGTGATCCTATTTTTCCTCTTAGAACATTTAAGACTTTCTGGACTTGCAGAATAACATCCTAAAGGTTACTCGTATCTTCCTCTTCCTGCTCGTACAAACAATGTATATTCCTCTTCATGCTCGTACAAACAATGTATATTCCTCTTCATGCTCGTACAAACAATGTATATTCCTCTTCATGCTCGTACAAACAATGTATATTCCTCTTCATGCTCGTACAAACAATGTATATTCCTCTTCATGCTCGTACAAACAATGTATATTCCTCTTCATGCTCAAACAATGTATATTCCTTCTTCATGCTCGTACAAACAATGTATATTCCTCTTCATGCTCGTACAAACAATGTATATTCCTCTTCATGCTCGTACAAACAATGTATATTCCTCTTCATGCTCGTACAAACAATGTATATTCCTCTTCATGCTCGTACAAACAATGTATATTCCTCTTCATGCTCGTACAAACAATGTATATTCCTCTTCATGCTCGTACAAACAATGTATATTCCTCTTCATGCTCGTACAAACAATGTATATTCCTCTTCATGCTCGTACAAACAATGTATATTCCTATTCATGCTCGTACAAACAATGTATATTCCTCTTCATGCTCGTACAAACAATGTATATTCCTCTTCATGCTCGTACAAACAATGTATATTCCTCTTCATGCTCGTACAAACAATGTATTTCCTCTTCATGCTCGTACAAACAATGTATATTCCTCTTCATGCTCGTACAAACAATGTATATTCCTCTTCATGCTCGTACAAACAATGTATATTCCTCTTCATGCTCGTACAAACAATGTATATTCCTCTTCATGCTCGTACAAACAATGTATATTCCTCTTCATGCTCGTACAAACAATGTATATTCCTCTTCATGCTCGTACAAACAATGTATATTCCTTGGAAGGATTTGTTATTGGGTATAAATTAATAAGCAAATATACTGATGAGATTTTGGAATCCATCGGATTGCAACGCATATAAGGGAAGTGAGAAGAGGTGCCGACATACTGACAGAGCCACATGACTTCACAGTATAGTCTTCTGGTTAACCTATTCTAAAGCACATACCAAGAATCTAACGATTCGTGATATCACCGGGACTGAAGACTGGAAGTATATATAGTCTAGATTCAGCTGAAGAATTGGTGATTGGAAATTATAGATTGTGGATGGGTAAATTTTCGGCGGCCAGTAAATGTGCTGATATCTAGTAACTAAGTGCACTATTTGGCCCTAAATCAAATTACATGTATCTGTAGGACTTGACTTGTACTTGACTTGTACTTGACTTGCAGGGATTTATACGGAGATGGTCGCCATTGTTTACCGTTGCCCTGACGGTGCACTGTAGACATTGGCTACAGAGTAACTAGAAGAGAACAATCTGTCGTTCTAGACCATGGGTTATACGAGTATGGTACAATAAATTTGCCCATACCGTCAGCAATCCCTGCTACATCCAAGCTTCTCGTCTGATTACCTATACCTATTTAATCAACCTTTTACCAGGAGCACAATGTGGAGATAACTACAGTTCAACCACCGATGGTTTCGTTGTTCAGCAGACCAGACTAGATGCAGATTTCTCCGAGTTCTTTTCTAACATAAACGAACTCAAAATGAACATTTCGAGATCCGGCTTTGATAATCAATGCTTTTCTGAACAGCCTTTGTCAACAGCTCATGACGAGACTACAATAGGGTCGCCAGCCAGAAGTATGCGCATCTATTGGGATATGTGCTTTACATCGACAACCGACAGTGGCATGATGAAGTCGAGAGCGAAATATCTCATTTAGTATACGTGTCGAACAGAAAATGGGCGGAAATAGCTGACATGACAGAATGAACTAGCCAAGGGAACGAAATCGGACTGAGAGTATTGACCGGTGTGAAAATCTCTTGCAGAGAGACCGGTACATGTATCCGAGAACAGATGCAAGAAATAAAAGGAAAGTAATTTCTTCAAGTGCAAAAGTCACAAGAACTAAAACTGATCCCTGTGATGATTTGCATCTAAGCCATGCTGTTGTAACGGTTCACCGTTTGTGTAGAGAACAGTTTGAATCAGGAGCCGTGTACTACCGCTGGAATGTGGAAGAACGACCTTGACCCGTGTCGTCAGCGTCGAGCAAGGCAGATATCAGAAATGCATTCCCCCGTATTTCTCGCTTACCAGAGCGAGATAGGAGTTGCCCTTTACGTGGAATTTTCTCTACAAATTATAGATTGGGGCGGCATGCTCATTTATGGACTATGAACTGTAATTTCGCTGTGGAAGACGATCTTCGTTGCGGGCGAAACGTCTCCGTTCGTGAGGAAGCCTCCTGTGAGGACTTTTTGGGTATGGAGAGTGCACACCCTATTTAATCTCGAGCAGACGGAGGGAGCGGGGAGAGACCAGAAAGAGAGTGCTGGAGGAACACGTCCAGGTACAGCCTGCAACTTATTGATTTTTGGCGTAATTTACGGTTGGGAGTAAAGGCAGTTGTTTTGGCCTGGGAATCTAAAAGATTATAAATCCTGTAGTGTGTACAACCTGTGAAAGACACGTAAAACCAAGGTACATTCGTTGGTTTGCCTTTTCAATGCGGCAACGTGTTTGCGCGGTGTGCATAATTTAGGGAACACGTCCGACTGGCGTGTTGTATGTAGTTGGGGGTATTCTATAATACTGTAATGAGACATGTGTTTGCCTGTAGCACATTTAGGCAACTTGCATGGTCTAACTTCAGTATAAAATAGGGCTTTCAGGTCTATACCAGTAGGTTGATAATTTCGACAATATTGTTGTGCTATCTCGCTGCACTGGGACTAAAGCCACAATATTTGTTGATCTTCTTGACCGTGTAGCGGTATATGACAATAGTCAGGGGATTCCCTCCACCCCCAGAAATATGCAACTGCACTAAATACAGAGGTAACTCAACCAAGTTTCCCCCTGCCATAATCCTACAACGTATCGTGTAGCCTGTTTCTTCGTCGCCGACAGCCGGGCAACGCTATACGGGACGGAAACGGTCGCAGTATTACAGCCGGCGGGGCGAGACAAGACACAGGCGGGCGAGCCATGTTCGTCGGGAAATATCGATAAACTGGGCCGGGCGCTTTGGGAGCAGGAAAGGTCGCAGACAGCTACACAGACGGCGTATAGCTGGCCAAAGACAAGTTACAGATACAGCTCACAGATCACACAAGAAAGATACAGAACACAGATTCCACAAGAGGAATATGTGTATTTATCACACATTCCCAGCAAATTAAGACCCACAGATCCTAAACAGTACAGTACAAGTTCCGACATACAGATCACAGATTATACAGTCAAGAAAGCTACAGAACACCGATCCCACAAGGAGGATATGTGTATTTATCACACATAAAGATACGGTGCAGGCGAGCTTCGTTTTACCGATGTAAAAGCGGTAACAAGACATACAGATTCCGGTAGGATACGTGTATTTATCACACGTTAAAGAAGGCGGGCTTCCTTTTACCGATGTAAAAGTAGTAACAAGACTTACAGACTGTACAGTCAAGTCAAGGCACAGATTACAGCGGTAAAGAACAGACAAGATACAAGTTACAGACAGTAAAGAAAAGACAAGGCACAGCACGGACGGATTTCTGAAACGTTGATTAAACGTGAAATCTACAGACCTGCGACCGGGTCGCCAAAGGTCGCAGAAGGTCGCAAAAGGTCGCAGGGCTTGCGACCGGGTCGCAGAGGGTCGCCAACGACAGTGACATGCTGTAATGATGTTTCATCGGTACCAGATGAAATGGTAATAGCACATTATATACCCAAGTAATTGTCCTGACGGTCACGGAGAGTGAGTGGTGCGTGATACTTACCTGAGAGATCGTCGTGAAGTTGTGTAGTCACAGGCGTGTCTATAGACGGGTCGCAGCAGCCGTAAGGGTTGCGACGCCGGGCTATTCTTACCTGTGCGGGAAGCAGACTGGTGAGCTGACAAGTTAGGGTCAGGCTCCGACGACTGGGGGTGAAGAACACGCCGGGTTGCCACGTCTCTGGAGAGAGCGTCACTGCCGTGACGTTCCAACGACTGGGTGTCGTATCTGGAGAGAGCGTTACCGCGTAACGTTCCAACGGGCCGTGACGTTTCAGCGACTTGGGCCATATCTGGAGAGAGCGTCACTGCCGTGACGTTCCAACGCCTGAGGGTATATATATATTGGGGAGAACGTTACCGCCGTAACGTTCCAACGGGCCTTAACGTTCCAACGACGGGGTGCCATCCCTGGAGAGAGCGTTATATCCTTAACGTTCCAACGACTGGGTGTCCTATCTGGAGAGAGCGTTATATCCTTAACGTTCCAACGACGGGGTGCCATCCCTGGAGAGAGCGTTATATCCATAACGTTGCAACGACGGAAGAGAAGGGCCAGCAGCCAGGCCGCCCTTATCCCCAGAAGAGAAGGGCCAGCAGCCAGGCCGCCCTTATCGCGCATAGACATAAAGCACTATATTAACTATAAAGCTATATGCATACACTCTCATATATATATTATTGCCATATAACATCAAGCTTAAACTGCACACATTCTCTTCTATTATCCACATATACATCAGGGATACGTTTAACTCTATATGCACACACCAAGTGTACGTATCCGTTAACCGTATATGCACACACCAAGTGTACGTATCCGTTAACCTTATATGCACACACCAAGTGTACGTTAACTTTGTGTGCACACATCCTCTCGCATCACGTGTATATATACATCAAGTTTATTTGCATACACTCTCCTAGTGTCTGTACATATATGTAAATATCATAACGTTACATCTCCTTAGACATTCTGTCTAAGCCACGCGGTTCTACGCTATTATTTGTAACCGCGTATACTCTTTGTGCAGAATATACCATAATAGACCTTTACATTAGCGTCAGTCATCCTTGTAGGGTTGTGATCATCTCTTCGAGCCCCGGATCCCTACTAGTGAAGGGGTTAACGACGGTGACGGCCAGAATGCCAGTGGGCAATCCCGGTTATTGATTCGTTTTCTCGTAAACACCACGACTGGTCCTGCTCGTACACGTTACACTGTTATTGTAGCTGCTCATGTGGGCATATTGAATGGCATGACCACACGGCCCCTAGAATCGGCTTGAACGGTGTCAGATACAAATATTTAAGAGCGATGATGCAATAGTCCTACCAAGTCTTCTGATGAAAAATGATGAAATATATCATCGTTAGATAGACGAAATGGCCCAAACGAGGGAGTAATAATACATATCTGCGAGGCCGGACATCGACCAAGAGCTTCATTCTAAATCAAATTTACCAGTCACAAAGCTACACTCACAATAATTTGTACAGGGGACAAGCCTTGGGGACGAAACGTCTACTAGCTGAATCTCACCATATAAAGGAAACAATTAAACGCAGCATAACAAGGTTTGTGGGGAAAAGATGCCGGCGTACTGAGGAGAAGTTATATGACCTCACAGGCAAATATATTGACTGCATATTTCTAAAACGTCAAAAGAACCATAACTACGCCAAGTTTTTATTGTAGCTGCTCATGTGGACATCTTCAATGGCATGATCACACGGCCTCGTAGGAACGGCTTGTAAGGTATCTGGTACAAATATTTATAAATATATTTATTTATCACCGTTAGATAGAAGAAATTGCTCAAGCGATGAAGTATTAATAGAATGCGCGTTATTATTCAGAACACATATTTGTGAGGCCCGACGTCGATCGACCAATCGCTCCATTCTCTACCATATTTACCAGTCCCAAAGACGTCGACCAAGCCCCCGCTCCATTCTCTACCATATTTACCAGTCCCAAAGACGTCGACCAAGCCCCCGCTCCATTCTCTACCATATTTACCAGTCCCAAAGACGTCGACCAAGCCCCCGCTCCATTCTCTACCATATTTACCAGTCCCAAAGACGTCGACCAAGCCCCCGCTCCATTCTCTACCATATTTACCAGTCCCAAAGACGTCGACCAAGCCCCCGCTCCATTCTCTACCATATTTACCAGTCCCAAAGACGTCGACCAAGCCCCCGCTCCATTCTCTACCATATTTACTAGTCCCAAAGACGTCGACCAAGCCCCCGCTCCATTTCTTACCATATTTGGCTGCCATAGTCCCAAAGACGTCGACCAAGCCCCCGCTCCATTCTCTACCATATTTACCAGTCCCAAAGACGTCGACCAAGCCCTTCGCCCATTCTCTACCATATTTACCAGTCCCAAAGACGTCACCTCGCCCCCGCTCCATTCTCTACCATATTTACCAGTCCCAAAGACGTCGACCAAGCCCCCGCTCCATTCTCTACCATATTTACCAGTCCCAAAGACGTCGACCAAGCCCCCGCTCCATTCTCTACCATATTTACCAGTCCCAAAGACGTCGACCAAGCCCCCGCTCCATTCTCTACCATATTTACCAGTCCCAAAGACGTCGGACCAAGCCCCCGGGCTCCATTCTCTACCATATTTGCTCAGTCCCCAAAGACGTCGACCAAGCCCCCGCTCCATTCTCTACCATATTTACCAGTCCCAAAGACGTCGACCAAGCCCCCGCTCCATTCTCTACCATATTTACCAGTCCCAAAACTGCACTCACGATGATTTATACAGAGGGAAAGCCTTGGGGACGAAACGTCTACTAGCTGAACCTCGTCTTATATAGAAAACAATTAAACGCAGCATAACAAGGTTGGCGGGAAAAAGATGCGGCAGTAATGACAAGAATTCACATGACCCCACATGCAAATATATTGACTGCATATTTCTAAAAACCTTACCAGAAGCAAAACTGATCCCTGCGATGATTTGTAACCCAGCCACGCTTTTGTTGTAGCTGTTCACGACCATTTATGCAAATATTTTATCTATGTCAGAATGGAGCAAGACTGGCCATAAAATGGGCCTGTCAGATTCAACGATTGGACGATGCAGTATGCTGCTAGGGGTCATTGTGGTTCGCCCAAAATCCCATATGTATCCACTTTTAACAAAACGGCAATCATAATAAAAGACTTAGAGATGAACCTTTAGAACTTTTCTCACACCTCCTGGACAGATGACTAGAAAGGCTCCATTTATCTCTTAACTGCTATTATTTAGAAAAAAATATGGTGACTCCCCATTGTTATTTCATATTTCACAAGAAATATAGAAATTCTATTTTATATAGTAAATTGAACAAAATTAGCCTTGAGATCTCATAAGAAGGGGATTCGGAAACCTTTAGTCATCGTAGTTCTCAAAGAGTGGCCAAGGAGGTAGAGTACATTTCGCATGCAGAGAGAAGTTCAACTGGTGAATGGCAGATTTTCAAACTGCCGAATAAAACAATTGAGCATGCGAATTTGCCGCTGTGATCATTTATGTTAAATTTCGACAACGACCCCGATTCTTTTTACGAATAATCTCATATGTGTGCTTGTATAAAATGACGGTTGATATTATATTTCTTGAACTGGGGGCATACCTAATAGGATTATACCTTAGTAATATTAAAGAATATTTCAGACCGTCCGTGATACGTCCCCATTAATTTAACTTTGTCTTGCTACGTCAGGAACAGTTACACCATATGCATTAGTGTTGACTGGTGTAAATTCTTGGCGAGAGACACTGTAACCGAGAGACTGAAACCAGGAGCAGAACAGAAAAGAAGAGCCTGAAGTAAAAAGTTGGCTATAGCTCTGACATTCAAACACAGACAGAAGGTTGTCTCCGGGCAATTTGACAAATAAATCGGCGAGTGAATTCCGATGTAAGTTTTGCCAAAATGTTTTCAGTTTCAATGGCTGCGGTCGTATCTTTTCTGGTTTTCTGTAAACAAAGTTTGTTCTGATTTTCTTGTAATCGGCCTGACAAATCATTCTCATTTGCTCTCAAACTTTACTACGTGCAAAGCAAAGGCTACAAACCCACTAAGATGCCTCGATAAAACCTTGTTTCCGCTTTATTTTCAAAGCTTGCCTAACCAAACCTCTTTCTTATAAACACATCAACTAGAGCAAGCGACTGAGCACCGCAACACAATCGGTGTGCGAAACAGAACTCTTCAAAGTATTTTTTCTCATTCAAAGGAATTCATAAGGGGCTCTCGTGATAGAAGAGTCCTCTTTTATCAAGCCCGTGTGATTGAGGGAGTCAATAAATACAGCAAACCAGAGTATCCACTGAACGTCTCAATTCTACTTTCATCCTGTTCAAAGAATTATTTTATCCATCACTCGATTAAAATTAAAATGCACAATTGCTTTGCCCTCAAGTAGTTCAGAATGGGGAATCCCATGTTTCCTCTTAAAACATTCTGTGCAAATGATGTTCAACAGATCGACGACTTCCTGTACTTTCAATGCATTGCTTCCCACAGGAACATCCCACAGTATATTCGTACCCTGAGACTGCCAGAGATCTCATTTCATTGGAAAGACTGGCCATCGTAAGATTGTTTTAACATACAAAATCTAGCAACAAGAATTCGGAAACCATCGGGTGTCACAGGATTAGAAGTTATGGATTGAGTGAAATATTCACAAAGTGAATGTGCTCCTCTAGGAAGCTGACAGAAATGCGTGAGTTTATCTTGTCCTAAATCAAGTACACCGATCTGTATCAAATGACTTGCAAGAATTTCTACCAAGATGTTTGCGAATGCTTCAGTCGTTCCGTAGCCACGTCGACGCATTGGTGACATTGCTCTGGTCACATTTCTTACAGAATAGTTAGAAGACAACAATCTGTCATTCCAGACCGTCCCTGTTTCTGGTCTGTCACATTAAATTTCACCGTAACTCCTCCGTCGCCGGAAGCCTCCTAGCAGGAACTAGTCGATCTCATCTGGTTACTTGTTTGACCAACCGTTTACGAGAGGAACAAGGTCTAGACGGATTGATTGAACTGCGACCTCCAATGGCTTTGTTCTTCAGTAGATTGGATATAGACCCCTTCTTACTGTCACAAGTTCTTTGTCGGCGGGTTTGAGATCCAAATGAACATATCAAAATCTTGATTCTGCGATCAAGCAGAATGAATCGGTAATCAAGGCTGGCTTCGAGAACAGGAGTTGCTGCACAGCCTTTATCGACAGCTTCTAAAGAGACCACAATAGGGCCGCCTGTAGAAGGAAGTATCTTCCCATGCATCATGGTATATGTCTTATATCGACAGCCGATAGTGACATAATGACGTCGAGAGGAGAATATCTCAGATAGCATACGTATCTCACTGATCGTGGCAGGAAATTACGAACAGGACAGTATGGACTGGAATAAGGAACGAAATTGGACCGCGAGTATTGACCGGTGTGAAGTACCCTTCGAGGGACAACTGGATTTGGACAGCTTACAGCCGGATTAGGACAGCTTTGTTCTGGGAAAAAAGAATGGGAAACGCAAAACTTCCTCGAGGGAAAAACGTAGCGTTATGAGAGATGAGACCAAAAAGTCAACGAAAACCTTTCCAAAATACACTGTTAAGTTAAAGTGTATCGAATTATTAACATTGGTTACAACAGGCCTAGTAATCGTTAATGCAAATTTTTGAAAACCGTCCTGACTTCATTTCGTATTCGTAATCACTCGTAGGATTGTATAAAAGGATGGTCGCCACTGATTTTGACATCTTATCGGTCTAGATCTGTTAGAGGGTTTCTTGGAAGAAAAGCGATATGCTTTTCGCAGATAGCAAACAACGTTAGTAACTGGTCGATACCGTTGAATGGTTAGCGTTAGCAAGAACACGTTAAAACAACGTTGAAGTATCGTCGATATCGCCGAATCTATTGGCGGTACCTGGCGCACGCTGAAACAGTGTAGATAGCATCACTTCATTTCTGCATTGACTCCCGAACGTTCAATCAATATTGAAAGCAACAGGTAAATCAAATAATCCCACAAAATACACAATTTGGTGCCAAAATTGTGATAATCTTGATTGCAAGTTTTATTGCAAATCTATGCCATATTTCAGATGGTATTAATCTACATTGCTTGAAAATGAGCATCGAGTAATAGAGAAGAGTATGTGCTGTTAGTTCCTTATAATTTCTGGTACGAATTATACATTATGTGACGATTAAGAGATATAATCGCAACATGTGAACACCCCAGATGAAGTGCACATGTATCTTATAAATATAATATCTAGAACAAGTGTTTGTCGTAAGAAAAAGCATGAACGACCATTTGTTATATTAACTTGCTATGCTAATTTTTTTCTCTTACTCTGAAAATAGAGATATAGTTAACTGTCATACCTGTATCAGAGCAGGTGGTTCAGTGAATATCTCAGCCGGTTGGATCAGTTTTAGGTAGCAGGTTTATGCGAAAATTCATGGAATTCATTAATATAACGTTTGTTAAGCCTCTTACCGTTGACAAAACGTTGACGAATGACAATAATCTAACGTCATTTCAATGAGCAATATGACATTGATACAACGTGTGTTTCAGCGCTGTCCAAAACCCTTCATCAACGTCGGAGAAACGTTTGTGTGTTACCTGGGGCGTTATATATTAGATGTCCGGCTTTAACACCGCGAACACCATTGCTCTTACCTACACTTACACAGGTAATTACACAGGTAATTCTCGCATGGGACTCGACCCATTTTCAGCACTAGAATCTGTGCTTTACTAAGACAGTGTAATCCCAAAATAACGAAAATACTGTTAGGTAATTACCTATCTAACAAAAGTTCTACCAGAGGCACAAGGTCTAGACGGAGCTGTGATTGAGTAACGGCAACCATTGAACGACCATGTTCTTTAACAGACTATGGACGTCAATATATCGAGGTCATTATGTGACTGTCGGTGTGTGGGTGCTAATACAAGACATATCATAACAGAAGCATATTTCAGACTGGGAGCCCATAGTGGTCTTACGTGCAGAATCTCTCGACAAGGCTGTCCAGAAATTCGCATTCTTAAGCCTCTCTTGCTTATAAATTCCTTCCCCTCGTGATTTTGGATACGCAACCTTGGCATATTCACGAACAGACAGTTGTTATTACAGAATAACTGATCAGAGCCGGATTATTGACGTCCTAACTGATCAGAGCCGGATTATTGACGTCCTAACTGATCAGAGCCGGATTATTGACGTCCTAACTGATCAGAGCCGGATTATTGACGTCCGTAGTCTGTTAAAAAAGATCCATTGGATATCGTAATTCAATAAAATCTCAATCACTAACAAGTCAAGGAAGCGATGAAAATCAGTAGAGAGCATCGTGTTCGACAATCCTACAATACATATGTTTATACGTCAATATTGTTGGTTCTTTGCCCGAAGTAACGTCAAGGATTGCAATGTAGAATCCGCATTGTGAATAACTTTTCATTCTGACCAACTATATAAAGATCATTCACGAACGGCCGCATGATGCACTAATACATACAAATTATACACTCTTGTTTATGCTTTGATGTGAAGAACTGTTATATCTGAAGGTTTCAGGATATCCATTGCAGGTCCTAAAATAAGCACCTGAAATTTCTAATAAATCCCCATCAAATCAGAATGAGACAGTTCATTTTCATATATAGATATGACTGTATGTACCATATTCTCTGACGGGGGCGATAGGTTAATATCCTGTGCCTTATTTTCAGGAAAGTCACTGACAGGTTTAAGAAGAACCAAATCAGCGGAATAAGAACAGGAGACATTGAGTGTGAGAATGTTCACAGAAGAAACATTCGGATGTGAACACATGCTATATGCAAACAAAGGATTATCAATTCAAACAACTTGGAGGTAAAAGCAAATACCTTAGTTTGTGTACTCAGTAAATATCACCTAAATTGAGCTTAATATTTCCCTGGCAATGATGAAAGTATGGCACCTAATCGATAATCTGATTTGCATTGCTGAACTCATCTTCTTCCTGAGATACATTCAGATCGGAGAAACTACAGTAAAATTCTCCAATTGAATTTCTCTGTCTGAAACCGTTTGAGGAGTTTCAGGTTTCTACACCGGTTGTGTGACAATGTTCAGTGACCTTGATGTAGTCCAGAGAAATAAAGGATATGGTGACCGTACAATGAGCACAGTTCAGTTAATCGTTGATCAATCAGCCGAGAAACATTCGATAGCGAACTAAAACGTTTCTTGTTCCACCTGAGTGAAGCAATGATGTTGGGCGAGTTAAAGAAAATCTCTGGTCAAGGCTAAAACATTAGAAGAAGACCAAAAAGACTATCCGTTCTACATCAGCCGGAAATGTCGCATCCTACATCGGCCATTTAATTTGTAAAATGATCTTATTTAAGGTCAGAGGCTTTGAGGAGTAGTTTTTATAGTTATTGAATTAAACGTTTATAAAAGCTATGTTCTTTAGTTGAGTTATTTCTTTAATTACGCCGAGTGTCTCGACAAAATTATATTACAGCGGTCAATACTTGCATTCCGATTTCGTTCCCTTGCCCAGTCCATTCTGTTCAGAGTGGATCATACCGTCTGGAATATTTCTCTCTTGACCTGATTATGTGACTCTCGGTTTACTGGGTGGGAGCCAATATAAGAGATATATTATAATAGGAGGATACTTCAGACTGGCTGTCCATCGTGATCTCTTTAGGAGCTGCCGTCAAAGGATGTCGGGTTAATCATGTTCTTAAGCCAGTCTTAATTATCAATTCTTTCTCTCCATATTTATACCAAATGGTGATATCTTCATCTAGATATCGTTCTTATTGTAAAATCTCGTACAGACGATTTAACAGATAAAACGGCAAGTGAATTTCGATCCAAGTTTTTGACAAAAATGTCCAGCTTCAATGGCCACGGTCGTGTCTTTTCTTGCATTCTGTAAACAGGGTTTGCTCGGATTTTATTGTAACCGGCTCACCTCAATGATTTAGTCTACATGTAGGTCCGACAACACAATCCAAATTTGCTCTCAAACTTTTCCTCGTGAAAAATAGAGGCTACAGGCCTACTGAGATAATAAAATATAAGTTATATTCCGCTTTCGTTTCAAAGATTACCTAACTAAAACTTTCCCTTAATTAGATATCAACTGGAGCATCCACACACTATAACGGTAAAAAAAGTTGAGTGAAATTTCACTCAAGTAAGAGTGGAAATTCATCCCACTCAATACTTGAGTGAAATTTTCACACAGCTTGAGTTACCTTTTACTCAACTTGAGTTAAATGCACTCAACTTGAGTGAGAGTGGAAATTGACCTCACTCAACTTGAGTGAACTTGAGTGGTTCCAACTCAAGTTGAGTGAAAAGTAAATCAAATTGAGTGAAAAGTAATTCAAGTTTGAGTGAACAGGTACATTTCCCTCAAACTTGAGTGGAACAGTTCACCTAAGTCTTTTTTAGATATGCGGAGCAAATCTCCTCCAAATATTTTTGTTCTATTTAAAGCAATTCATTGAATGGTATCGCGATAGTTAAGTCATGTTTTCATAATCACCGTGGGATTGAAGAATTCAATCAACGCAGCAAAGTAAACCGGAAGTATCCTTACAGCGCCTCAATTATAATTTCACCATTTTTCGGGAACTATTTTACCCTCCAATGATATTTACACTACGCCTAGACCAAGCTATCTAGTTAATCCTCAGGTAGTTTGGTTAGGTGATTCTCATTTTCCCTCTTAGAACATTCTGTGCAGACGATAGTGAACATATCAACTTTCTGAAACAACCAGTGCATGGATTACCTGAGAAATAGCCCACAGTTTATTCGGGTCCACCCTCTTCGGGCAGATTTTAATTATTCCTTTTAATTCATTAAAACCATACAGTCGTTCGGGAGAATATAATCTACAAATTTACCGATGTAAATTCGGAAACCATCGGGTATCATAGTTCCTGAAAGCAAGGAGTGTTTACCGTAGTCTAGATGAACATGGATATTTGGTTATTGGGAGTTATGGCGTATGCCATATACACTTCGGCTGACTCCCTTTTGCCGGATAACTCCAAAAAAGATGTGGCCCCTTGGATGATCATTGGAAACAACAGTAACATAATGGACACTCGACAAAGTATAAGGAATATTGGCGGGATATTAAACTCTTGGGGGCTTGTCAATGCGCCTCCTCGAACACATTGTCTTGTCAATACGACTCCTCGAGCACATTGTCTTGTCAATACGACTCCTCGAGCATAATGTCTTGTCAATACGACTCCTCGAGCACATTGTCTTGTCAATACGACTCCTCGAGCACATTGTCTTGTCAATACGACTCCTCGAGCACATTGCCTTGTCAATGCGCCTCCTCGAGCACAATGTCTTGTCAATACGACTCCTCGAGCACATTGTCTTGTCAATACGACTCCTCGAGCACATTGTCTTGTCAATACGACTCCTCGAGCACATTGCCTTGTCAATGCGCCTCCTCGAGCATAATGTCTTGTCAATACGACTCTTCGAGCACATTGTCTTGTCAATACGGCTCCTCGAGAACATTGTCTTGTCAATACGGCTCCTTGAGCACATTGTCTTGTCAATACGGCTCCTCGAGCATAATGTGTTGTCAATACGGCTCCTCGAGAACATTGTCTTGTCAATATGGCTCCTCGAGCATAATGTCTTGTCAATACGACTCCACGAGCACATTGTCTTGTCAATACGGTTCCTCGAGAACATTGTCTTGTCAATACGGCTCCTCGAGCACATTGTCTTGTCAATACGGCTCCTCGAGCACATTGTCTTGTCAATACGGCTCCTCGAGCACATTGTCTTGTCAATACGACTCCTCGGGCACATTGTCTTGTCAATACGGCTCCTCGAGAACATTGTCTTGTCGATATTAGGCATACATTGTCTTGTGTCGTCATGCAGCTATCATATCCACGATGGGTAAAAAATCCAGCCAGCCTATGTACTGCTATCCCGAAGCCTTACGCAATCTTGAACATACATACATGGATGAATACAAAATTGGTCACGATTGATTCCCGTCGTTCGATTTGCCATTCGGTGCATAGCAGACATTGCCTACAGCATAGCTATAACAGAATGATTTGTCAACTAGTATCCAGACGGCCCTGCTTCAGTACAGTTACATTAAATGTTCCTGTAACTATCAAAACCGGGGGCTTCTAACAGAAATTCGTCGCTCTCATCTGATTACTTATTTAACGCACCTTTTACCAGGGGCAAATGGTCTAGACGGAGATTGCAAATAACCTGTTCGTCAACAACAATCCTCAATCCTACTCTTCGAAAGCGTTCTTTTCTGGACATGAATAGCATCTTCGTGTACCCAGGTCGAACACTACACGTGTTGCTTTGGCCGAATATCACACATTTTCTGATCATAGTACGGTTTGGCAATGTCATAGCTATATAAAAAATTTCTGTCATCCATTAGCCCTATGTGGCCTGGGCTTATTGGGACCTGTCCAGGCCTGTGGGAGGCGTTATGCACCGCCCCACTAATTATTTTTCGTCACCCCTTGAACTAGGGGGTTGAAACTTACCACACTATACCTTTGAGTCAATCTCTACCAGAAAATGTAAAGAAATCCAAGATGGCCCTTTGATGACGTCACAGTGACGTGTGAACGACATTTTTCGGTCAGATTTTTCGATTTTTTTTAATTTATGCAATTTCTCCTCAAAGCTGCATAATAAATTAGTAAATGTTATTGTGATGTGAAATAAAATAGTTTTTGCCTACTTTTCATCGCGGAAAAGCAGAAATTTTACGAAAACATCACTTTTCTGGTACACCATGTGGGCGCCATCTTGAATTTACCCATGATCGTCTGCACGGGAGGTTATGCAAATAGGCTCAAAATGATCCCAATATGATAAACGATCAAGTCACAGAGTTTCTGCTCTCTATTTTTTGTCGTTCCCGGAGATAGCGCAGGAAGTTTGCCCCCCCCCCCCCCAGGCACGGTAGGGTTAGGAGAAATGTCCCTGTATCAATTCTTCATAATTCAAATTTGATTAGCTATTCGACGGATATGAACATTTCGCGTTTGAAAACCAATATGACCGCTGCTTTCTATATTTGGAGATCAAAGAAAATCTCCGCTGTACGGGGTTGGTGAGCTCTCGAGCTAGCGTATCTAATTCCGCTTAAGCCGATGCTGGGGGCCGTGTGAATACTTCATAGTCTCCACATAAACAGCTGCAATAAATGCGCGGCTGAGATACTCAGGCTACGTCCGAGAATCCACCGTATTCTCGGGTCTGAATGTTAGGTGCCGAGGGATGCTTTCTTGTAGAGTCATATGATTGCATTTTAGTCGTCAGACGTCGTCAATTTTTCCCACCTCTTGTATATCGCTCCAATCACTTGCGTCTACGGCTTGAATACTTTACCCCATTCACTAGGTCAAATGAAATGACGGAACGTTAGTGTAGTATATAACCTTAAACATGAAGATGCTAAAGAGAGGATAACAGGACCGACAATTGGTAGGAATCATGGTATTCTATTGGCAGTTGACCAGTAAGGCAACAGTCACATAATGACTTTTAGACGCCAGACATGACGTGGTCGGTAAAAAAGGACTTCTGTCAAGGAGCAGGAACGGACTGTGAGTATTGACCGAGGAAAGTCCTCTTAGTAAGAGACGCGTTATCCGAAAGCTTAAAACAGGAGCATCAAATAAAAGGAAGTACAAAATTCTTTGAGACGGGTTGAACCACTGAATTAAAAAAAAGTGCTTTTCAATGCCAATGACGCTCAAGCAGAGATAGGCGATTTGACGAATAGAATAGCAAGTGAATTTCGATGTAAGTTTTTGCCAAAATCTTTCTAGGTTCAATGGCAGCGATCATAAGAATAAACTGTCTTTTTAAAGCAGATTAGAGTTTGACTGGATGATCCAGTTCTAAAAAATACATTCTAATTTCTTCCCACACCTTTCCGCTCGTCAATTAAAGGTTATATAGTTATATAGCTGACAAACCTCCATTCCACGTATTCTTTGAAAACTTGCCTAACCAAAATTGAGAGCAAATGAACGGCTGCCAACCAGTCGGTGTGCTGAACAAAACCTCTCAAAGTAATTCCCTTTCAAAGGAATTCATTAGATGCAATCGCGATAGAAGACCCATCTTTTCTCAATTTTGCGCCATCGCCGTTTGATAGAGAAAGTAATCGAACGCAGTCAAGTTCACCAGACGCACCCATTCAACGCATCAGTGACACTTTCACCATTTAACGGGAAGTATTTCACCCACCTCAAATGATATTTACATTGCACACAGGCCAAACTGTTTACCTTTCCCTCGAGTATGATTCGGAATAGTATTTCCATTTTGTTCTCTTAGATCATTCTGTACAGATGATCGTCAACATGTCGATTTTCTGGAATTCCTGTGGTTACTCCCTGGAACACCCCACTTATTTGGTCTGATACTAAGACTACTGCTTGCATTTTATCATTATTAGTAGAGCTATCATTTTATTGAAAAGACTGGGACATGTAAATCTAGCGATGAGAATTCGTAAACCATCGGGCATCACAATGACTAGAGGTAGGAACACAGCAAGGAAGCAATCAGAGATTGCTCAATTGTATGCCTCACCCCCCCCCCACCCCCCCACCCCCCCCTTCCGCTTTAATCTGACACTGCCCCGCCATTATTCTGTTCTGTATTGGTTTGTGGAGGCCTAATTTGGATTATTATAAAAATTCTGTGCAAGATGGTCGCCCGGGGCTTTCGCCAAAATCCAAAAATGTGACCTGGTTATGAGACCTACATTCCTTGGGAGTATATTGTGGTGAAATTATGAAGCGATCATGAACTTTGAATTTTGCACCCAATTCACTCTTTTTGGGGCAATTTCATACTTCATACCTATGTGGTCTGCTTTGGAATGTAGAATAACAATCTTATAGCCATTTTCCCAGTCCAAATCGGTTATGGACTGAGATCCAGCCTGGACAAATAAATATATCCCATTGACTTAGGTTTGATGAACAAAGGGCCATAACTCTTGAAAATATAACCGAAAGCAGAGAAACTTCACGCTGCACAACTATGGGGCATTGACCACATATCATGCAAATTCCATACAATATTAACCGAGATCCAGCCCGGACAAGTCCCAACTCACAAAGATTTCAAGAACAAAAGGGCCATAACTCTTAAAAATATACGCAAAACGCTGAGAAACTTCATGCTGCACAACTACAGGGCATTGACCACATATCCTGCAAATTCCATACTTGTCCATACAATATTAACCGAGATCCAGCCCAGACAAGTCCCAATTCACAAAGACTTGATGAACAAAGGGCCATAACTCTTGAAAATATACGCGAAACGCGGAGAAACTACAGGCTGCACAGCTACAGGGCACTGACCACATACCCAGCAAATTTCATAATTGTCCATACAATATTAACCAAGATCCAGCCCGGACAAGTCCCAATTCACGGAGATTTCAGGAACAAAGGGCCATAACTCTTGAAAATATAAGCGAAACGGGGAGAAACTTTACGCTGCACAACTGTGGGGCACTGACCACATATCATGCAAATTTCATACTTGTCCATACAATATTAACCAAGATCCAGTTCGGACAAGTCCCATTCACAGAGATTTCAGAAAAAGGGCCATAACTCTTGACAATTATACCAGAACTGGGAAAAAACTCTTCGCTGCACAACTACGAGGCACTGGCCACATTCCATGCAAGTTTCAATCCTATCCATCAAATATTAACGGAGATATCGCGCGGACAAGAAATTCGGACGGACAGACGGACGACAGACGGACGGACGGACAAAGCGATCGCTATATGCCCCACTCTAATTAGAGGGGGGGCATAACTAGTTAGATGTACGTCGAGAATTGATGATCAGGAATTATGAATTGTGCACGTCGGATAAAACATCAAGACAGTAAAGTGAATGTGTTGGTATTCAGTCACCTTACTCGAAGGGCCAAAAAGTATGAAGAGTATAATCTAGAGTTCGTCAATGGAGTTGACCAGACTGTTGAAAGCAAAATAATGAACAATGCAGATTCAGCGCTGGAGTCATTGACGTTAATTCTCGGCGAAGAACCCACATTTCTTACATATATGTGCATCTATCGAAGAATTGTGTGAAACGATGGTCTCTCTTGATTTTTATAGTTCCATTGAGCTGTTCATGAGCTGAGGAAATGTAGATTACACTCGGTACTACACGTACAAGTTACCGCCGTGATGGACAGGATTGTTCTTGTTAGGCATTCGTTATACTATCCTTCTATTTACCACTGCAATCACCTGAGATATTCCACCATACCTACCCTCACTTGGATGATTACCTATAGCTATAAACCCACTTTCATAGGGAAAAGGTCTAGACGGAGCGTTGATTGAATTACGGCAACCATTGACGTTGTTCTTTAACAGACTATGGACGTTAATGCGACTGTGACAAGTTCTTTTGTAGGAAAAGCGAGATAGAGAAGTATATTTAAAGCTTCCGTCGCCCTCAATCACCAGTGGAAGGAATTGGTATGCAAGAGGGGCTTAAGAACGCGATTTGCTGAAAGTCCTTGAAAACGACTCCTAAGGACGCCATAATATGACCGCCAGTCTGGAGTATGTTCCTATTATGTTTTTTGTCTTATATTGGCAGCCACCCAGTCTGACTGTAGTGGACTGTGAAGGAGCGGGAACAGACGGTGGGTATTGACCGTTGAAAAGTTCTCTTAGCGAGGGACGCCATAAACGACAGTTTTAAAACAGGAGCAAAAATAATGGAAAATAACTTTCTGAAATAAACAGCATTGAGAGGAGTCGGACCAACGAATAATAAATAAAAAAGATTTCAAAGTGCTTTTCAATGCTCCTTCAAGCTCAGACGGAATGTTGTCCTTCAGGCGATTTTGCGAATAATTCGGCAAGTGAATTCTGATATAAGTTTTGCCAAACTGTTTTCAGTTTCAAGATGCGATCATGTCTTTTCTGGTATTGTTTATACAGATTAGACTTTTTTCTGATTCTTTTACGTTGACAAAACAGGTTATATAGCTTACTGACCAGTCACAATAGAATCATGTTTTCGCTTTCTTTTCAAAGCTTATCTAACTAGGCCTCTCCCTTATAAACACATCAACTAGATCAACTGACTGAGCATCAACACACAGACGATGTGCGGAACGATACTCCTCCTGCTATAGTTTTCAGTCAAAGGAATTCATAAGAGGCTATATCGCGAAAGAAGAATCGTCGTTTCTTAAGCCCCGTGATGGGGTGGGGAGCATGTAGATATCGTCCACCACCACTGGGGTCAACTAGTCAAAGGTCAAAGTCACTGTGGTCCAAGAATCAGAAAATCGTTCAAATCACAATTTGTTGTGAGATGATATAAATGAGAGGGATGCAATGTGTGACATTGCAAAATTGAGGTCAGAAGGTTAGAGGTTAAGATCACGTCACCCCAAAATCAGGAAATCATTAAAATAGATTTTTTTGGTGAGAGGCTACGTTAGTATTAGACGATAATCAGGTATCGAAAATGAGGTCAAATGTCAGAGGTCAAGATCTCTCTGACCCCAAAATCGGGGAATCGTTAAAAGTCGATTATTTCGGTGAGTGAATACGTTAGTTCGAGATAATACGTCAGGTATCAAAACTGAGCTCAAAATGACAGAGGACAAGATCACTGTGACCCAAAAATCAGGAAGTCATCGATTATTTTGTTGAAGGGATACGCTGGTGGGAGACGATATGCCTGGCCCCAAAATATTAAATATCAACATAAATTTGACAGCAGGAAATCGGGAAACTGTTGTGCTTGAATTCCAGTTCAGTGAATTATCAACAAACATCTGGAATATCTTAAGCTTATTACAAAGTAGAAACCTATTGAGGCCAAAAGGTCGAGGTCACTGTGGACCATTAATCAGGAAATCATTGGAAATCTCAATTCTTCTGTACATGTAAGTCGATGCATTAGGGGAGACGCCGTGTTGGATAGCAAGATTAAGGTCAAGAAGGCATGATCAAGGTCTCTTGCTATCAACAACTCACAGAAAGATGAAAACAAATTTGTTTCTCTGTGACATAGCCCATAGTGCCAATTGGGCTCCTGTTGTTGTTGCTCCTGTTCCTATCCGTGCTTATCTGGAGCCTTCTCAAACTATCAATGGGCATTAAAAAACTTTCAGATATCGTAGTTCTGAAGGAGATGACGTATAGGTTTTCTGATAAAGATTGTTAAGAACAACTGAAAGTGAAATGACATGTAAATTTACCGGTGTATTGACAAGCATAAAACGCTCTCGGCGAGAGACGCAGTATCCGAGACGCGGTATCCGAGAGATGCGGTATCCTAAAGTTTAAAAACATGAGCACTAAAGAAGGGAAAATAACTTCGAAGTATTTTTCGATGCTTCTGACAGTACGGTCCATCAGGAATTAAACACAACATTAAAAGGGTGATGGAAAACGATGCTGGCGTTCTGACAAGAAGTCATATATTATCCCACAGACAAATACACTGACTGCATATTTCTAAAAACATCACAAGAACCAAAAGTGATCTTTGTGATGATTTGTATCCCAGCAACGCTTTCATTGAAGATGTTCATGTGGGCGTATTGAATGGCATGATCACACGATCCCAAGCACCGGCTTGAACGATGTTAGATACAAGTATTTCAGAGCGATGATGTAATAGCCCTATCAAGTCATCTGTTGGAAAATGATGACCCATGTGACCGCCAGATAGTCAAAAACGGCAAAAACGAGGGGAGTATTTATTGAATGTAGGTTCATATTCAGAACAAATAACTGTGATGCCCGACGCCGACCAAGCGCTTCGTTCCCCACCATATGTACAGGTCATAAAACTACAAAATTTTATTTAAAATTGAACTTCAAAACTTATGAAGAGGTCAGTCATAATGGAGAAGCATGAAGGAACGGTGAGTATTGGTTAACATCAGATGAGTTGTTTGAGCTGATCTGTCTTCACAGCTCCCGAGCTAGCGTATCTTATTCCGCTTAAGCCGGTGCTAGGGGTCGTGTGGATACTTCATTGTCTCCACATGAACATCTGCAATAAAAACGCGGCTGAGATACTAAGGCTACATTCGAGAATCCACCGAATTCTCGGGTCTGAATGTTAGGTGTCGACGAATGCTTTCCAGTAGAGTCATATGGTTGCTTTTTAGTCGCCAGACGTCTTTAGTTTTCCCATCTCTTGTATATCGCTCCCATTGACTGGTGTAAAGTCCTATTAGTGGGGGACGTGGTACCGAGAGATTGAAAACAAGAGCAACACAGAAAGGAAAATAACTTTATGATATCTAAAATGCCCAAAGACGAGTTGGACCAACGAGAAAACAAAACATGCCAAAGTGTTTTTCAACGCCGCTGATGTTCGATGTAAGTTTTTACAAAAGTGTTTTCAGTTTCATTGAGAGTAACATATCCTTTCTGGTTTCTTCAAAACAGATCAGCATTTGTCTGGATTTTCTCATAGCCGACTCACATCAATGATAAGACTAGGCATGACAAGCCATTCTAATTAGCTCTCAAACTTTTTCCCGTTGCAAATAAAGGATACATGCCTACTGAGAAGCCTCAACAGAATATGTTTCCGCTTTCTTTTCAAAGCTTGCCTCACCAAACGTCTCCATTAAAACTCATCAACTACTGGGCGAGTGACGGAGCATTGCAACCGGTGTGCAGAGTAAAACTACTCTAACTACACAAACCAAGCTGTTTACTTTTCCCTATAGTTGCTTAGGTGATTCCGTTTCTTCTCTCTTAGAACATACTGTGCAATGGCTGTAAATGTATTGACTTTCTGGAATTAGACGGTTACCAAACTGACTTTCTGGAATTAGACGGGGTACCAAATTGAATTTCTGGAGTTATACGGTTGTCAACCTCTTGACATTCCGGAGGTCCTGTATCGTCCACCAGGAACATCCCAAATTCGTATCCTCTCTCGCCTGGCCCATACTAAGACTCCTGTTTATATTCTATCAGAATAATTAGAGCTATCATTGCACTCCTACGGTGAGGAATTATCGAAGAATGGTGGAGAAATGGTGTTATGGAATTACGAATTTATTCATACACGATGGAAACAATATGCAGAAAGTGAATGTCCTGATATCCATTAACCTTACGCAAAGCGTAACATAATTTAACTCTGAATCATTGAGGTCACCATTACTTTCCGTCGTTTCTATACCTTCTGGGATAAGGTTACATCAGATTTCACCGTGACCCCACCAAATCTTGAGGAATCCTACCGGAAATTTGTCGCTCTTATCTGATTTTATTTTTTAACAAACTTTTCCAGGGGCTCCAGGTCTGGCGAAAGCTTTGATTGAATTGCAACAGCCAATGATTTGTTCTTCAACAGACTAAATACAGACCTCTGTCTTACTTCGGCAAGTTATTTTGTCCCATGCAGGGACGATCTTTAAACGAATTTTAAAATTTCGGTTTTACAATCAATCAGAAGAAAACAGTATAACAAGACTGGCTTAAAACGTGACTGCCTGAACAACCCGGTTTGTCCACAGCTGATAAAGAAACCATAAAATTGCCACCGGTAGGAAATAGGCTATGTCTTACATTAGCACCAATATTACAGTGACATGTTGAGGAGGAGAGACAGATATCTCAAAACTTACGTGCCTCAGTGCAAGTGACTTGAAATTATGAAAACACCCAAAGAACTCGGGATATGATTTCATTTACCCTCTTTTTTTGTTCTTCTTCAATAAAAAGTTAGTCAAGATTTTCTCTAGAATATAGTCAAGATGCACGTCGAGTATTGGGGATCAGGGATTATGGATTGTGTCATAAATGTCTCTACACTGTAAACTTATGTTTTTAGCTCACTGAACGCCTAAATTGTAACACTTATTGTACGCGTAACTGTGTTCAAATTGTTAACTTCCATGTTCAATTTTGAACTTTAAAATTTAACCAATAACGCAAGTATTCAAATGCAGAACGCATTATTGAACAACTTTAACTCGCGTATTCGGTTTGAACAATAACATTCTACATTCTATCATAAGTGGTCACAACTTTAACAGGCGTGTTACAATTGTTCAATAATGCGTCCTGGATTTGAATACCTGGGTAAATGGTTTGAATGCTGAAATTCAAACTTGAATGTGGAATGGAATTTAACAATTTGAGCACAATTACGTGTTCAAGAAGTGTTACGATTTAGGCGTTCACAACAAGTTAACATTGTACCCATACGAGCAGTATTTGACACTCAATCCAGACTAATGTGTTTCACTAGAGATGCCGGGAATACACGAATATGTTAGCCATTGATTCAGTCTATTCATTGGCAATTTGGTGTATTGATACCTTTGCTCCGTTGGCACGTTCATAACATTACCCGCTGGGCGCATTGGGACCTTTGCTCTGTTGGCGCATTGGGACCTTTGCTCTGCTAGCGCATTGGGACCTTTGCTCTGCTAGCGCATTGGGACCTTTGCTCTGCTAGCGCATTGGGACCTTTGCTCTGTTGGCGCATTGGGACCTTTGCTCTGTTGGCGCATTGGGACCTTTGCTCTGCTAGCGCATTGGGACCTTTGCTCTGCTAGCGCATTGGGACCTTTGCTCTGCTAGCGCATTGGGACCTTTGCTCTGTTGGCGCATTGGGACCTTTGCTCTGTTGGCGCATTGGGACCTTTGCTCTGTTGGCGCATTGGGACCTTTGCTCTGTTGGCGCATTGGGACCTTTGCTCTGTTGGCGCATTGGGACCTTTGCTCTGTTGGCGCATTGGGACCTTTGCTCTGTTGGCGCATTGGGACCTTTGCTCTGCAAGCGCATTGGGACCTTTGCTCTGCTAGCGTATTGGGACCTTTGCTCTGCTAGCGTATTGGGACCTTTGCTCTGCTAGCGCATTGGTGGAATTGTTTCGTTTGGCGCATTAGTGAATTTGCCCTGTTGGTACATTGGTGAAACTGCTCCACTGGCGCGCTGGTCACATTGGTTATACAGAATAGTTAGAGGATAACGAACTGCCGTTCCAGACCGTTCGTCACATGGGTCTGTTTCATTAAATTTCACCTTAACCTCTGCAACACCGGAGGCATCCTAGCAGGAACTCTTCGTTCTCATATGATTACTTATTTAACAAACCCTTTACCAGGGGCATAATGTCTAGACAAAGGTTTGATTGAAACTACCACCATCACCGACAAATTTCTTCAGCAGATTAGAATACAGACCTCATTTTTGTAAGAAGAATGAACACTAAATGAAAATATCAAAATCTTGCTTCTGCGATAAAGTCGAATGAATTGGTAAGCACGGCTGGCTTCGAGAACAGGAATTGCTGCACAGCCTTCACCGACTGCTCCTAAGGAAACCACAATAAGGCCATTAGCTGGAAAGATGCTCTCATGCATCATGGAATATACCTTATATCGACTGGCTTTAGTGAAAAACTGACGTCGAGAGGGTAATATTAGAGAAAATAGGCCTACTTGTCTTACTGAAAATGGTAGGGAATTACAGACATCACAGAATGGGCTGGATTTGGAACGACATCGGCCTGCGAGTATTTACCGGTGTAAGCTGCTGTCGGAGCGCAACCTTAACAAATGATTATCGTATCAATGCTCCCCAAACGTAAATATCGCTGTACAATATCTTGCATAATTCTATTAAATTTGGTGTTCTACGCGCCCGTATTTATACTAATCCACTTGCAGTCAGGGAGGGGGCATAGGGTCGCCATCTCCGTTTACCCCAAGGTTTATACCAAAGACCAGTTCATATACGTTGGTTGACGCTCCAATTACTCCTAGTCGGATAGATCCAACAAGTGACATATTCAAATGGGGGATTTGGAGACCTTGCAAACGGGACCAAAGAATTGAGAGAAAATCACAACCATAAGTACAACTTATTCCTCATACTCCGATCTTTAGAAAAACTTTAGGCAAACTTTCAGCAATTCCAGCAGATAAGGAATAACCAGGTCGATATTTTTGCACATTGCGATGTTAAGGGTCGACGACATCGACGTTAAAGGTCGACTTAATTACAAGCGTCTGGTCCGTCATTCATAATTCAGCCGTCATCCATTAAAGAATATCCGCGTCCATAATCCAAAGACCTATTCCATATTCTATATAACAGTATTAGCAACAAATTCAAAAAGACAATCATAGTATACAGATGCACAGTCTGCTGGATTGGTGAGATGTGTGAGAGGTGAGAAACGTCTGGCGACTAGAAAGCAACTTTTGAACTAGATTAGGCTAGGCAACTCACATTTTGACTATACGATCAAGGTCATTGGTTGTCGTAATTCAATCAAAGCTTCTCATGTATTGGTGTATTATGGAGAGGTAATAAGACTAGAGGGTGTGCCCTTGCTTGGAAGCAACCATAGTATACATAAACATAGGCTAGTTTCATGCAAGAGAGAAGCGGTCAACAGTTTTCAATGATGCCGGCAAGACATCATGATGTTCCAAAAATATCAAATCCGTATCGCTGATTAGTATTCTTAATCCACAATATTCGTTGTAAAGTCGTCATCTAGAGAATGATGTATCTCAGTCACGCTGTTCATATGAGCACCATGAGGATCTTGAAGTACATGGGTTCGTATGGCCCCTAGCCCCGGGTTAAGCGGGATTAGACACAAGTTACGAAACGTAACGCCATAGATCTTGCACGCTACGCTCGTATTTTGCTATCAGCATGCGATATGTATCGCCAAAATTTGAGAAACTTTGCGTGGAGGCGCTTGGTGGTATAGCCCTGTTTTATAAGTTTCTGCAACAATGTTTTGTGGCGTTGATTAAAATCGTCACATTTAACACAGGATCTAGGAAATGCTACTAGGCGAGATATGTATAGGCTATATGCAGGTCACGCAGGAATATTACTGTCCAGAAAGGGATAGTTTACGATGTCGAAATTGTAATCATCTCTTTTGTCATAAAGTCGACGAGAGAGAAGGCCCGCTTCATTTTTATAGAGATATAGGTCTAAATATGATGTGCCTGTAGAGCTATCTGTAGTTTCATTCAAATCTAGTGAAGGTGGATATATATCCTTCACTGCGTCATTTATATAGCGATTATCCACAGCGAGAATATCGTCTATATAGCGTTTGGTGAATGAAACGGAACGGGTTTTGAATGTAATAATATCGCATTGTTAAGGACCGATGCCATGTTAAGGGCTTCTACACCACTGTAATCATTCACGCAAGTTTTCTAAAACGGACCTGATTCCCTTACGTATATGTAATCACTTAGGAAAGGTATAAAAGGATGATCGCCATTGATTTTCGAAAGTTCATTGTTCTGCAGACATAGCTTACAGATGTAGTGAGTGAAAGATAATATCGATGTTCCAGGCGGCTAGTGATACAATGCCGATATACTATAAGTATTTAACACCGCGAGCACTGAGACATTCAACATGGGACACATCGTCCTCACCTATATCCTTACTGAGATCATTCCCAATATACCAGGTATCTAGCTAGCATTTTACCGGGAGCATAAGGTCCAGACGGAGCTGTGACTGAATTACAACAACCAATGACATATACAGGTATTAGACTGTATACCTCAATCTAGTTATGACATAATTTTTGTTACAAGAACGGGCTCCAAATGAACAATTCATTATTTCGTTTCTACAGTCATGGAGCAGGAATTTGGGAGCAAGACTAGCCGAAGAACGTGATTTGCTGGAAAGCATTTGTCGACAGCACAACGAGACAGTAAAAGGGTTCCTATTATAAGAGATGTCCTTTTGGCAGCCAACCAGTAACCTGACAGCCACATCATCACGTCGAGTAGGAAATATTCCAGACAATACATGTCTCACAGGAAGTGGTCGGAAATTACTGACCGGACAGGGTGGACTGGAGAAGGGGGCGAAATCGGACTGTAAAATCCCCTTGACGAAAGACGCTGTATCCGAGAGATTTAAAGGGGGAGCAAACAGGAGAACAAAATACCTTCCTTGAGCGAGGAACATAGCTTTAAGGATAGTGCATAATTCAACAAACAGTTTTTCAAAGTACTCTTCAACATGTCCGACGTTCAGTCAGACAATCTGACATATACCAAGGCCAATGATATCGCCGAGGTTTCCTCTCCAATCTTTTAATTTTTCGTACAAGGAACGCCAGTGGCATATAGTATAAACCATCTTTTTTTCTTTTCTTCAAAAAGATTCAACTTTAACCAGGTTTCCTTTTTTCGAGATGATTTGGGGCCTACAAAATCTATCAATGTGGATTTGAAACTTCGTGGCTCTCGAATAGATGGAGTATAGTTTGGTTCTGATCATCATAGAGTTGTTGAAAGTAAAATAACTGAGCACGTGAATTCGTCGTGTGTTTAACTAGGTTTTCTATTGAACTTGCCCGATATTAAGGGCTCGCTCAGATACAAACGTTTCAGTTTCCTATCAAACTTTTCTCGCCTCCGTCAATCAGTCGCGTTGATGAAGTATAAATTTCCTTTATTTCATTCGACTGAATTAACATGAGCCAGAGGCTGATCATCGGCACACAGCCGATGTAGAAACCCAACCCCCACAAAAGAGCTTTCAGTTAGAGAGATTCAATAGGGGGCTATCACGATAGAAAAATCCTCTTCGTGTTGTTTCTCCGGTCTTCGTGTATTCGAGACAGTCGAAAAGTCAGATCAGGAACCAATTCCCGTTCAATGCCATACGTATACTTCCGTCATTAATAGAGAAGTATCAAACCCATTCCATGTGGCATTTACAACCTGTTTGCATTTACCTTGAAGCTTAGAATGGTGCACAATAGTCCGCATATAGGGTTTCTTCACTTCCGATGACTTCCTTTGGAAGCGTTTCCACCATTTCCCGCTTTTTGTTATTCGAGATGATTTGGGCCTACAAAACCTATCGATGAGGATTTAAAACCTCGTGGTTCTCGGGGAGAGAGAGAGAGAGAGAGTATAGTCTGGTTATGATCAGGATAGAGTTGCCGAAAGTAAAATAATTGAGCACGTGAATATGCCGCTGTGTTAATTAATATTAAGTAATTCCCGAATTCCTGGCATACGTAATACCTAAAGGAATAGACGAAATGATGGTCGCTATTGATTTACTTTGTGTCATTGGCCTGAACAGGATTAAAGATATAGATTACAGAATTATAATTTAGTAAAAAAACTACCTACTGTACCAGAAAGTCCATGACAGGTTATCATTACTTCGAGTTTCTCAGTAACTCCAAAAGCACACCTGAGGCTTCCAAGCAAGGGCACACCCTCTAGTCTTATTACCTCTCCATAATACACCAATACATGAGAAGCTTTGATTGAATTACGACAACCAATGACCTTGATCGTATAGTCAAAATGTGAGTTGCCTAGCCTAATCTAGTTCAAAAGTTGCTTTCTAGTCGCCAGACGTTTCTCACCTCTCACACATCTCACCAATCCAGCAGACTGTGCATCTGTATACTATGATTGTCTTTTTGAATTTGGTGCTAATACTGTTATATGGAATATGGAATAGGTCTTTGGATTATGGACGCGGATATTCTCTAATGGACGACGGCTGAATTATGGATGACGGACTAGACGCTTGTAATCTCAACCACGCAATGACAAGTAGTTATTTTGTAACAGAAGATATCTCCCTTTCTACAATCGCGAAGACGACAGGATTCAAAAGCACAGCCCTTGTCGACAGCTCCAAAAGAGAGGACAATAGGACCGCCAGTCTGCAGTATGCTCCTATTGGTCTTATATTGACAGCTACCCAGTAAGCCGACAGTCACATAATGACGGCGAGAGTGGTATATCCCAGACGGTACGTGTTCATCAAGAAATGGTCGGAAATTAACAGGACAGAAATTGGTCTGGACATGGAACGGGGATCGGACTACGAGTATTGACCGGTGTTAAAACTTCTTAGCGAGGAACCCAGCATCCGAGAGATTAACAAAATGAGCAAGAAAGAGAAAGTACTTTCTCAGTTAAAAAATATCTGAAACGAGTTCGAAAGCTTTGCAAAGCACCTTCCAAAGTCTGCGATGTTCAAGCAGAGACAGAATGTTGCCTTCCAGTCGATTTGACAAACAGAACGACCAATTAACTCCGATGGAATTTCTTTTGACCTGTTTTGAGTTTTAATTGCATCGACCAAAATTTCCAACATATAAGAGTTTGTTCTGATCGTGAAAGGCTGACAGCTATCAATAGCTCAAGCTGTATAAGCGATCCTATTTTGCTATCAATTTTTTTCCTGCGTATCAAATAAACATTTTACTACGCAATCCTGATAAAGCCATCTCCACTTTGCAGCATTAGAATCAAGGCTGAACGAACTTAAAATCAACTTTAACATTTGAATGAGCCTGTAAGAACAATCCTAGAGTTCCACAAAGTTCATTGTTCATTTAAAGATATCATCAGAGGCTATCACAATAGAACAGTCCATGCATGCGCTCTTCTTTTTCTTCGTGTTTGAGGAAGTCGCTAAGCCCAGCAATGTAAATAAGACATATCTATTAAACGCCTTCATTATACTGTCAGCATTTCCATGGAAGGATGTTATCAATATCTAATACCGTGGATAAGAAACAAGCTGTTTGCATTACCCGCAAATACGTTATAATGGTGACTCAGTTTTCTCCTTGGAACATTTGGTTTCTTCCCCCAAATATGATCATCCCACAATCAAATATATTCTTTCTTCACCACCGTTAGTGAGAAGACACGAACGCCTTTATAATTGCATACATCTAAGGGCATGATATCCCTCCTACTTTTGGAAATACATGCTTTACTTTGTAATATGTTACTTTACGAAGCAACAGGATGATCTACCTATGCTTAAGATAGAGAACCAGGATTTGTTTAATTATATATAAAGCATGTAGGAAATCGTTCCAATCTGCGAAAATATTCTTGCCAAAAACGAGTATATCGTGTTTTCTCATCATAGGCATACAAAATGAGTGCGTCTGCGCTTTATTGTGATTTATAAAGGGGGATAACTGCCAAGGGAAATAGCTGAAAAGCATTGCTCCATTGGTGAATTGGTCGGTCTGGAACAAACAACAGAAATGTTTAAGTTGTCTCCAAATGAGCCTGATGTTATGTCTTCGAAAAAAAGCTAAATCTCACACTAATCATATGAGCAGAAAAAAACGTCCAAGTTTGGCTTACACAATTTACAGTCAGCTGTGTAAAAAACTTTGAATAATATAGATTGGTACTATCACGTATCGATTCAATACACAAATTATTATGTATACATGCCATGAGCGCTAAACATCACGCTTGGCCAATATTCTCGCCGACAGCAAGTCGCTAACAAGGACGTCATATACGCTTAAAAACGTCCCAATCAATCAAGAAATTCTCCGAGGACTACGACGGCCTAGCGCCCAAACTAATCGGGTGAATGTTTCTTGTATAAAAAAAAATTACGCAGAAACACAAAATTTTTCAAGAATCGATAACGAAGGTCATGATGTTCCTTCAGTTGCTTTTCTTCATCCACGAAATTACATTTTAAGGGCCAATTGTTGGTGGTGGGGTACTATTAAAACAATAGAACGCTCGTAACAATCGTGTAGACTATCCTCGGCTTATATATGGATGATTTACTCAATTTAAACGTTTTCAAAATTTGATGTAATCTAGCTTGCAATTTATCCATTGTGCAACTGATGCTATATTATGTAGAACAGAGACAGCGCAAACTGGAGATCCAGTCTCACAAAAATCACAGATGGTATCAGTTAGCAGTTAACAGGACGACCTTGGTGTAATACTTCTTTATTGAAAGCTTCCTAACGAGAACTATATACCTCAGTTCATGTAATAACTACTAAATCAGACTCGTTCACTCAGTCGTCACAATTGGTGTCAGCGGTGGGATTACAGTCAAACGGTGCTTTAAATTTGTACATTACATCGTTTATAATGTCCTTTCCCGGGACACATGTTATGAAGGACGTCATTGAGTAACGCTTAAATCCACTGAAACTTGTTTATCTCGCGAACCATAGAACACAATTTTAAGAGCTTAGCGGTCATTATAAATATACAAAATAGGCCCGTTCAGATATCATAAAGAACATTTGAAAATGGAGCGATATGCAAGCGGTGGAAAAAATTGACTTCACACGAAAGCTTCCCTTAGCACCTCACATTCAGATCCGAGAATACGGTGAATTCTCGGACGTAGCCTTGGTATCTCAGCCGCGCAATTATTGCAGGTGTTCATGTGGAGACTATGAAGTATCCACAAGGGTCCCAGAACCGGCTTAAGCGAAATTAGATAGGCCAGCTCGGGAGCTGTGATGACAGCCCAGCTCAAACAAATGTCTCATCGGATGTTAATGAATGAGCATCGAGGACGTCTGATGGAGTAAACGTCTCAACATGGGGTAAACCTGATAAATGCAAGAATACCACATGTGCGGCTTAAATTTCCCACCAAAACTATAAACCTACATGTACAGAGGGCGGGCCCACCCGTTGAAAAGTTGCAGATTACAGCATACACATCAATTGCCATGGTAAGCCTTATGGTTGCATGATCATACCTATTTCACGCAAAATGGTATACCGTCTGGCAATATAGTAAAGAGAAACCTCAAATCAGCTTCGGCGTGATCATTTCTTCAACTGTCTACTGTCCAGATCTCAGAAACTAATAAAGTTTCATTTTGTTTTTCTTTCAGGAATTATTCAATCGGCATGAAAGTTTGAATTATGCTTGACATTTCCTTCAACCTGACGGATATTTCGAACGCCGTTCCTGAAACAATTCCGCCATACATTTTAGGCTCCTTAGTGTTGATGCTCCGAAAATCCATTTTCGTTTCGCAAATCATTCCTCCTGCAATCCAAATTATGGCATAGTCCTATCAAAGCGTCATCGGATCTTCTCGGGGTAACTTGTTCCTGGCATTGCAGTAAGTTCAATCTTCCTAAAATAACCTCGGATGCTGCGGACGCGAGTTGTCAGAGAATTATCCATCGAGCAAGGTGTCAGTATATGAATGGTCATTAGACTCCTATGAACTATAATGACGGGCTTTCCTGGATTCCCGCGGACTCGACCATCCATCACCGGATATAGCCTATATTTATGACTGAAACTGGCTCGCAATGTATACCCGGGGTAATTTTCAATGTCTCGAGCGCATATAACATTACCATATAAGGTAATTGCCAATAGACTGGCTCATTATTGAGAAGTAAGCACTTGGTCAATCTTCAATAATCCTGACAAGTTTCGTCGGCGGCGCGGAAAAAAATGTTCGCCTCTAGTATCACCGTCTGAAGTCTCAATAATTGACCTTCGTCCATTTAGGAATATTTTGTATGAATGATATTTATTGTATGAATGTAAAGGCAAGGCTTATTGCCAAACACACGTACAAATACGACGCTGTACATCTGAAAACCCCTCGGCTCTGGGCACCAGCCATTCATAATGTATTCAATTTGATCCGTACTACTTTGAAGACATCAGGAACACCAAGCAGTCAAGTGACACATATACAGATTATTAAAAATTTTGCAATCAGAAATGGCCCCCAAGGATTCCGTCCAATCAGAGAAACCGTCAGTCATTACTTATCTCTTAGTGTATCGATGATGTTTACCAATTATCATACTGAACACATCAACAGTATCAAAGGATATGTAGATCATCAATGATTTTACATAGATTAAGAAGGTTTCCATCCAGTAGAGAAAACGGTTTGTCATTCATTGTTAGTCTCTTAGTGTATTGATGATGTATACAAAGTTTGCATCAAACAGTTGAACAGTACCAAAGGTATAGATTTTGAATAAATTAAAGATGGCAATCGAATTTTCCACTTAATCAGAGAAATTAGTTTCTTGATGTATCGATGATGTATAGTTTCATATGAAGCACTAAAACGGTATATCAGAGATATAGACCATTAATGATTCTAAATAAATTAAAAATGGTCACCAAGTAAGTTTCCGCCCAATCAAAGAAACCGGTTCTCTCGATCGTTGTAAGTCTCCTAATGCATCGGCGATGTGTACCAAAGTTTACATCAAGCACTTGAACGGTATCAAAGATAGAGATCATTAATGATTTTGCATAAATTAAAGATGGCCGCCCATCCTTCCCGCCACTCAGAGGAACTAATGTGGTTATTCATTGGAAGTCTCTTGATACATAGATGCTGTACACCAAGTAAATGGTATCAGAGATATACATTATTAAATAGTTTACATAAATTTAAGATGGCCGCCAAGGTTGCTACCCAACCAGGGAAACTGGTTCAGTCATTCCGTAAAAGTTTCTTGATGTATCGATGATCTATATCAACTTTCACACTGAACAGCAATATGGTATCCGAGATACACAAGATTAATGGTTTCGCATAAATTAAAGATGGCCGCCATGATTTCCACCCAATCAGGGAAACTGGTTCGGTCATTCCTTAAAAGTTTCTTGGTGTATCGATGATCTTTACCAAGTTTCACACTGAACAGCGAAATGGTATGTGAGATACACAAGATTAATGGTTTCACATAAATTGAAGATGACCGCCGAAGTTTCCAAACAATCGGGTCCAGGTTCAATAGGGTTCTGGGTCACGAGCATATGGATGTGCACTGCATGCAGGTTTGGTGTGCCTAGGGTAAGTCGTTCTAAAGATATCTTGGTAACGAGAAAGCTGTGACGCTTGTGTGCCTTTTTCAACAATAAAGCAAACGATTCTCTTTCTATAAGAAACGATGTTTTTTTCTTTAAAAAGTGTCTAGAGTGTCTTTCTAATTGCGCAACATTGTAACGATTTCTTAACATTGTTTTATTGTTGAAAAAGACACACAAGCTATCATTTGTTCGTAGGAGCGGACGGACAGACGGACGTACATGACGACGACAATACTCTTCGGCAACATTTTGGCCGAGGGGCAAAACAACTGAAGAATCATGTGACACAATGACGACCTGCAAACATTAAATAGTAGCAGTCATAATACCACATATAGGCGAACTACAAAGACATTCACGAGCCAATTTCCTAGTGACCAACTGGTCAATCACGTGCGATAGGGTTGTATGGGGGAATGGGTTGCATGGCACGCTCTGTTGAAATTCGCTGTTGTTTCAAGCAGTAAGACAGAACAAAATACGGTTTGTGATGTGAAAGCAATGTCCATATTTGAAGGGAACTGTGGTATAACAGTACTGTATCTCGATCTTTCGCCAATATTCTTCGCACGTATATGTCTACAACTGTGAAAAATGGAAAGGCTGGGACCGAATAACTGAAACTGGTCCGTAACAACTATTACGCCAGTGACATGCAACAAGGTGACTATGTAATCGAGCTTTCGTACTCCATAAATATCTCACAGTCTACCGTAGGACTTTGCTGACTCAACTGTGAACCTAGGAGAATCCTACCAAACTTTCTGTCCTATCTCCGGAACGACAAAAATTAAGAGCTGGTACTCCGACACTTTGTAGTTTATCATATTGGGGTCATTTTGAGCCATAATCCCCCGAGCAAAGGATCCTGGACGAATTCAAACTGGCGGCCATGTTGACGATTTCGTCATTTTTTTTTCTTCAAAATTTCAGATTTCCCGCGAGGAAAAGGAGGCAAAAGCTATTTTATTTCACACCAGATGAATATTTGCTAATTGATCACGCAGTTTTGGCGAGGAAATTACATAATTAAAAAAATCGAAAAATCTGACAGAAAAATCAACCAAAAATACCTTTTTTGAAAATGACGTAACTCTGACGTCAAGTGGCCATGTTGAATTTTTGAACATATTCTGGTAGAACTTGACCGAAGGGATTAAACCAAGGGTTTCAGCTTCCTGGCTCAAGGCGTAAGAAAATAATTAGGGGGCCCAATCGGCTCCCACAGGCCCGGACAGGTCCCAGATAGTCCAGGCCAGATAGGGTTAAACTTCAGTTCAAACGTCTTAACAATCCAACTGCTCTCGCGGTCTATTATAATTACGTAAATACGTTTTTGCAAACACCTCCTCTCCCACTTGTTTAATGCCTCTCCCAGAGAAGATAGGCATTAGAACTTTCTGGAAGGATGTAGGTAGTATGCGCATGTCAGGATGGTTGTACATGTACGACACCACAGTGACAAATGAAACCTAGTATAGACGTAATGATAACTTCCGTTAACTTCCCCATTTCGCTCGTTTTTTGTTCAAGCACAGACCAAAGGTTGTCTTCCAGTCGACTTGACAAATAAGACGACCAATGAACTCCGATGGAATTTTCGGTTGACCTTGTTTAAGTTTCAACTGCCTCGGCCAAGACATGTTTCAAACAGATAAGAGTTTGATTCGATCGTGAACGGTTGAGGTCTATGAATGACTCAGGTCATAGAAACGATTTTAATTTGTTGTCAGAGTTTTTTCCATATATCAATTGAATATTTGATTAAGCAACCTCAACAAAACCATCTCCACTTTGCAGCATTGGACAATTCGAAGCTCGAACCAAACTTAAAAGCCCCTTTAACTTGAACATTTGAATGACCATCGCGACAATTGTAAACGGTTTAGGAACCATCCTAAAATTCCACGAAGTGTATTTTTCATTCGAAGAGATTCATCAGTGGCTATCACGATAGAAGAGTCCCTACTTTCCTATTTTATGCGTTTTTCTAGTGTTTGAGGAAGTCGCTAAGCCCAGCAATGTAAACCAGACACATCAATTCAGCGCCTTCATTATACTTTCATCATATCTATGGAAGTATTTTACCCGTCTCTCATGATGTTTGCTGTGCAAACAAGTCAAGCTGTTAGAATAACCCGAAAGTAGTTTGTAATGGTGACTCTCAGTTTTCCTCTTAGAACATTCGGGGCATCTGGACAACGGACGGCTTCCCCCATGCAAGATAATTTCACAAACAAATCTACTGATTCTTCGTCCGTGAGTCAGCTAGTTGGAGACACAACAGCCTACTATAAACTATAAGCTTGCAAGAACTTTCCACTCCTCCGGATTTCGGATATAAATTCGATAATTTTATCAAATGTTACTTTGAGAAGCAACAGGCAAATCATCTATCTAATCGAAACTGTTATTACTGATACCGTCACTAAATGTTAGATATCAGAAGATATATCAGAACCAAATTATCAAATGGCCTATATAGACGACCAGATTTTGTTAAACTACTGAAAACTAAAATGTGAAGCGCGACTGTATCTTTCTCAATATTCAATCCCGTGGAAACACACGCACTATAGATCACGACTTTAAAATCTTAGTGGATAGTTGTATAGGGATAGTCATTATAAAAATGCAAAGTATACCAGCTCAGATACGATAAACAGATTATAAAGTAGTCACCATTTGATAAGATGCAGATTACACCACATAGAATCAATTGCCATTTGGTTGTATACCGGTACTTATTTCACAGAAAGTTGTGTACGCTTGGCAATATAGTATAAGGAATAATCCAAAATCAGCGTAATCGCGTTAAATTCTTCAACTTGGACCCTGCAGATCACAGGAAATAATGGGAATGTTTGCGATGCATAAAATTTCATTTTGTTTCAGTTTCAGAGATTATTTGCTCTGTATGAATACTTCTGTTATGGACTAGTCATTTGGCACTTGCACTGTTGACGCTCTGAACCCCCATTTCTGAATTAGACAAATTGTTTCGCAAATCATTCGCTTCGCCCGTTTTGCAGTCCGAACGCCCTGTGGCGTTGCCATCCGAATGATGGCATAGCCCTGTCAAAGAGACATCGAGTCTTCTCGGAGAAACTTGTTCCTGGTATTGTTGTACACAAGCTTTGCCTTCCCAAAATAACCTCGGATTCTGCGGACGTAAATTCGTCAGAGAATTGTCCATCGAGCAACGTGCAGCTATATGAATTGTCTCCTATGATCTTTTATGACGAACTTTCCGCGATTCCCGCGGACTTGACCATCCATCACCGGGTATAACCTACATTTATGGCTGAAACTGACCCGGGCTGATTTCCAATGTCTCGAGCACATACAAAATTACCATATAAGGTAATTGGCAATAGACTGGCTCATTATTGAGAAGTAAGTACTCGGTCAGCGTGCGATTTCATAACTGGGTGAAAGTTCGCCGTGGTGTCAAGGTGGTGGTCATTCACAAGTTATAGGAGATATTCATTAGAATATATGCTTCGAACGACATGGTCTCCATATTGTATTGTCGCTGTTGTGACGCCACGGGAACTGTACCACATTAGAGTTTGAAGAGCGCATTTCCCCTGATAAATAGGTTGTTGAAATAATTTGAAAAAAATTAAACATAATGCACTTGTTTTGAAGGCCAACTTGAAATATATGAATGACCTCGAAGACCCTTGCACCCACTGCCCAAGCGATCAAAGCTTGTGATCGATTGATTATTTCACGATATTGATCAGTATATCCGAGCAACTAAGCAATAAAATCTTTGAGTACATCGGTTCCATTGTCCCGCCGATACTCCATCAAATGGGGCATGTGGAAATTTACCCTGTCAAGCGAGATTACTAAAAGGTATTGAGTTTTTATGATCACCGGTCATTTATGGGGGGACTATTGATCGACTCACTGTCAAACGAAGACGAAAGAAAGAGGTGAACAATGACCGACATACACGTGATCGCCTGTATATAACGTGCCAAGAAAGTGAATGGGGAAAACGTACCGAAATAATGGCCCAGTCTATAAGTAACGTCGTGATGGAGGCTCATTCGCTGCCGTCGGGTATCGGTTATAATTAAAGATACACGATTCAAGGCGGCAAATAAAAGGGATTTCTCGCTCGGTTTAATTGCAAATCCATTTCTCTTTCGATGGCCCGGCTCGCTCAGTGCAATACACCTGTCGACATATGTGTAGTATTTGGTTTATGATCTCCCTTCGTTAATGGGATTGTATGGCGCAATATATTTCTTCGCTCACTGGAATTCAATGCTTTCGGCGCACCGCTCTTGTTACTAACGCGCTAAACTGCATCTCCTAGTCAGCCTGACCGTGCAGCTCACATGATTGAATAGTAGCCTACCTCCGCCTCGTACAACATCTGTGAGATGGCTTGGAAATGAAGCGTCTCCATAATTGCGGATAACCCGGCCAAGTACAAATTTGAACTTCGCTAAATTTAATGCTCTGAAACCTCTTTCAGAAATAGACCTCCTCTGGTCTTGGAAATCAATACAAATATGGATAACATCCGTAACATTTCAGAAGAGTTTCGGATGGTAATTCCAAACAACTACACGGCTTGCGCAATGGAACCAATCCGACAAATGTTTAGTTAAAGCCACCCAAAGCTGTTTATTTGCAGGGATTTCCTGAATCTACCACCTGAAGTTTGGATTTATTGATCAAATCTTTCTCAACAGGACACTTGCACAACACCTATTATTTAATCAGATATTGTGAATGTGACTTCCTGTTTGTCGGTTTTGGCCCATTTAACCCTACCAGGCCGGGGGGTTGGGGGGCAAAATGGACCCCAACCAAACTTGCGACAAGAAACTGAGAGCTAACACTTCGTGACTTTATAGTTTATCATATTGGGGTCATATTGAAGCTATTTGCATAACCCCCCGAGTAGACGATTATGCGTAAATTCATGATGGTGGCCACCTGAGGTACCAGAAACATCATTTTTCTTCAAAATTTCTGCTTTTCCGCGATGAAAAGTGGGCAAAAGCTATTTTATTTCACATCACATTAATATTTGTTAATTTATCACGCAGTTTTTGCAGAGAAATTGCATAAATAAAAAATCTGACTGAAAAAACGACCAAAAAATGCCGCTTTGAAAATGACGTCACTGTGACGTCATAAAAGCGGTCATCAGGAATTTTCATTTTTACATTTTCTTGTAGAGCTTGACCCAAGGGTATAGTGTGGTAAGTTTCAGCCCCCTAGCTCAAATGGTAAGAAAAATAATTAGGGAGGGGGGCGAATTGGCCCCTCCCCAGGCCTGGACAGGTCCTAAAAAGCTCAAGCCAGATAGGGTTAACTAATCAACTGACAGAACTAGCAGTTCCGATGTCCCATTGTCTTCACTCCCAGACAACAGAGAGAATTATAACGGTGAAATAAATCACTAAATATCATTTCATTTTGGCATGTAAATGTTTCTGGCTTTTAGATCATACTGTTTCTCGCATGAACCCTCATCTGTAGTCACGGTTCGTCTGACAAAGCCGAGTATACATACCTGCGTTCTGGAGGATGGCCTAATCAGGGTCAACATATAGTTATCTCAAGTGATCCAGAAGCACCAGTGATGCAGTAATTGGGTATATAATCCAACTAACCTCCAAATATACCTTACGGGATTAATACTGCTCGAGAGGAGACATTACCGTAGTTTACATCCTGACCACATCCCACTGTCCGTTCTCGAGAACCGAGTCAATGAGCCATTCGATTCCCGATGGATTAAGCAAACGGCTACCTTTGCCAAAATTCAAATGCGTTGAATTTCAAAGGGGCTATTTATTACGGTTTTCTGCCTCAGTTAAGTCCGACTCCGGTAAATTCCGGAATTTATATGCTCACAGGTGCCCCTTACGTATCTGCCATTACCGATGTGGTATAATTTTTAATCATAATAAATCTAAGCTTTCTTGTTTGTACGTAAGCCTGGAGACAAAATCGATAGAACCTAATACTGGGCTGAATACCATGCAGCACTTGCCGATCTAGACATTGGGTTACTTCCCTTCGTTCAGACACCAGTCTGTTATCAATGAATTAACATCTCAGAAGATTGAAATTGAGAGTCCTCAATAATTTCACAAAGGTAAATCCACAACAGATAACCATATTTATCATGTTTCTTTTAACTATGGCGAGGCCATGCAATCTGCTCTTTCCACATTAATCCTTGGACAATGCTGTGTTGTCCCGGTGTGATGGATAAGAATGTCCTGGTTATCAGTGTCCCTTTTCATATCATTTTGTCCCCAATGTGGAGAAAATTGTCCTGGCCCAACTCATTTGAATATCACTATACCCCGCCAGTGAGGGCGGATGATTGACTACCGTATGCCGTTAATAAACACGAATATTTGCGACGTTATGTTAATTGCATAAACTGACACCGACTGATGAAGATTGATGAACTTTAATTTATCAACGAAGGTTTAGCACTCCACCAATCAGTGAGGATTAGGTTCCGGTTTTACATGTATAACATTGGAAAAATGATATTGAATAGGAAATTTGATATTTAGAGCTGATTATCCTCACAATTATATTTTTAGCAGTGCCTGTGGGCATATTTGTTCTGTTCCCGGCCAAAGTATGGATTTCACGCTAGGTAACATAATTATTTGCAACAAATTATAATAATATTCAATGGGGCATTTGCACTTAAATTCAACTTAATCCGTGGACAATGGTCTCTGGCCTCGATGACAACGGGCGATGCAACGACACTGGCCTTTCCGCATGAGCTCCTGTTCGTCAATCCGGACGCTTCGCTATCTCTGTAACCCAGAATATAGATTTTAATCGATGATAATTGGTATATTTTCAACCTGGGGTTGCCAAAATTATCATAAATGTATTGGTCCTTCTCGGAATAGTGGGAATATTTGGTACATATTAACATATTTAAACCAGTTATCAATAATTGAAAAACTCGTTCCATGTTAGACACATAGGGGAGAGATAAGTAGAACAAACCGGAACTCGCGCGGTGGCCCACGTGCTGTGCACCTATCGCCGCTGCCGGTGTGGAGGCTAAGAATGTCCGGTGCATGGCTAAGAGTGTCCAGCTCCTATCTTCTAAACCAGCTTCCTTGAGGTGCGGTACTTAGTGCCAAAATGACGAAATAAGTTGGTTAGTATAATATCTTATCGTGTGGTCTGACTATTTTCAAGGTTCTTATCGTGTGGTCTGACTATTTTCAAGGTTCTGAGTCTTAGGTCTTTGAAGTATAGTGTTTCGAGGTCAAAACAGTACCTTTTTTTCTCTGTAAAATATATGAAGCCATTCTAGGTTAAGTTTATCTTGGTTCTGGACTGGCTTCATATGCTTTCGAAAACGTCCTAAATAGATTATCGGGTACATACAATAGACGAAGTTATTGGACGAGGGAGAAATTATTGAAAAAATTGCCTGTGGTGTTACTCCAGTCGGATTAAATAATTTTGAATGACCTCATCTTTTCGCGAATCTTTCCATGACAAAGTTTATAGCGTCCACAGCAACCGTATGGGTAGTGCAACATCATATCCAAACACAAAAGCTCCTTATACGTTCTTGGAATCCACTTCCACCATCCACTAGACGTCATGAGATGGTTTCATTTAATTTCACTTTCAGTTACATATATTATTGTTCTCAATCAGCTACTGAGCCGCAATGACGTAGAGAGTCCATAAGTGCAGCTGATGGAATTTTCCCCATCTTTTTTGATAGGTTAACCCTTTTTAACAATTTACGTATTATTATCTCACTGAGCTACTGAGACGTAATATCGCCACTGTGAGGTCATAAGAGCAGCTGGTGGAATTTCCCCCACCATTTCTGTTAGAGTTTGACCCGCAGATCTAAGGTATGAACTTTCACCTTCCTAGCCAAAGGGATCAGTGCATTACACCTGAAATCGCCTAGACCAGTTAAAGTTGCAAATCAATTCAATTTCACAATTCAATTTTCGTTTTTTTGCTTTTGGTTTCTCAAAATCAAAAATTGAAATTTGACCGTCAATTTTCAATTTTCGTTTTTCGTTTTCGGTTTCTTAAAATCAAAAATTGAAATTTGACATTCAATTTTCGATTTTCGTTTTTCGTTTTACTTCGCGCAAAAATGAAAATCAAATATTGAAAATTGCCTCGATTTGTCCGTTTTTCGTTTTTTGATTTTAACTTTGACGCGTCAATGCTAACTGCGCACGCGCAAGGCTTATGATGTCACTTTCGGTCCGCAGAGTAGTATGGAAAGCGCAAATCGGATTGTTTAGGCAGGTGTGGAGCATAATATGGAAAACCAGTAGGGGGAAAGATTTCGGAGTTTATAGATCTATAGATCCCTGGAGCCAGGCATTCGACCTAGATTATAATGGGCCAACTGCGCATGTGCAGAAGCGAGTAGGCATTCGTGCAGCAGGTGTGATGCATTATATGGAGAACAACGGAGGTGATACACACGGTAGTTGCATTAAAGTAGGATAGTATAATAAATACGTGGGTACCCTAATCATAACCCCCAAAGGAACTTCCCGCTTCGATGCGTTTGACATCCGCACTTAAAGCGTTGAAGCGTTTTTGACGCTGAACGTTGACGGGCATCTGAACGCTCCAACGATCCAGGTCCCAAATTGGAGATTGGACCTGAAGCGTTGAAGCATTCAGACGTCTGGCATCAAACGTGGCGATTGTGTGCTTGTTTGAAATGGTGGTTTACGGGCCGCTTATGCGGATTTCGCGGCCCATCGCCGCGATGCTTACTCTTATTGGGATTACATCTTTGTTGGTATCTTTATAAATACTATATTTCAAATCAATAACAAATAGCGGTTTTGTGCATGAATGCTGTTCGCTTTTGTAGCGCTCTAAACATCTATTTTTAGAAATGAGAAAATCTAAGACTGCGTCCTGATTGGCTCAGGCCTGAATGCCAATAACCAATGAGAACAGCGGGATGCCACCTATCCAGACCTGTCTGGTGCATCTTCACAAGTCCAGGTAAATCGTGAATCCTCGCACAGGGTTTACCTGGACATTTTTGAGTCGTTGCCTCAATCTCGAACATTTCATCCCCAGAGGTTATTTTGAATTAACATGTCGGCATCCCAAGCCGGCGGTTTTTGCTTTGACTTACTATGTCGATTTCAGCCTGACATCAAAGTTATGCCAGCGATGTCACATCTCAAACAGTGCAGCTAGCGGACTGTCGTAATGAGCTAGCTGAGCCTGTTCAATAAATGGTTTGATTTAGAGGATATCCCTTGATCTTTTTTTTTTATCCAGAACTACCGTGAGCAACTAACCAAGGCAATGTATAGATACCCTAACAAATCGATCAATACACTGGCTCTCGAGGATGGCCTGGTGGGCCACATGCCTCTCACGCTCCACACCTCTTATACGACACGATTTGTGTTTTCTATTCTACTCGGCGTACCGGAAGTGACATCATAACCCGTCCACGTGCGAACTCAACATTGATACGTCAAAGTTAAAATCAAAAAACGAAAAACGGACAAGTCGAGGAAATTTTCAATATTTGATTTTCATTTTTGCGTGAAGCAAAACGAAAAACGAAAATTGAAAATTGACTGTCAAATATCAATTTTCGTTTTTTTGTTTTTGCAATCCCAGGATCAAAAATTTGAAAATTGACGGTCAAATTTCAATTTTTGATTCTGAGATCAAAAAAACAAAAAACGAAAATTGAAAATTGACGGTCAAATTTCAATTTTTGATTTTGAAATTACAGAAACAAAAAACGAAAATTGAAAATTGACCGTCAAATTTCAATTTTTGATTTTGAGAAAACAAAAACGAAAAACGAAAATTGAACTGTGCAAGGTTACACGGACCTATTTGACACCGTTACATGTACCATTATAAGGGAAGGATCAATAAAGATTTAACCTGGTGGGATGACCAAATTCAACAATTTATCTCACAATTGTAATATCGAATTGCATATTGTTTCTCATGAGAATGAGTTAGCGAGTAAAATGTATACACCCTGATCGAAAGCTGTCATAGATGAGGTGTCCTGTAAAACAAGGCATAAAAAAGGCTCCATTTGGTATTCTGATTGCGCTTCAAAGAACAACTATGAACAGAGGCTTACCTTCAGTTCTTGAAGCCATCAGCCATTAAGCTCAATGGTGAAGATCCACGGTAAAACCCTGGGTGAATTCCACACCGTCCACATACCGGTATTCCCGGCTGTCTATAGAGCCGAAATTTACATAAGCGTACAGGCCAGATCGATATTATTGTGCAGACTCGCTAACTCTGAGCTTAGTCCGCTTGATGGCCTCCTTGAACAGTATCTCACGATTATATATCCGTATCTCTTACACGCAAGTGCTATGCGTGCAATTAGTCCACTTTCGTTTTCGTTGCAGATCCGAAGAAGTCGATTCCTTCACTGGTTTTTGGTCGGTAACACCTGGGGATAAAGAAAAGAGAATGGAAAAATTGGAGATTACAGTAACCTAATTATTCCTCATATTTCCAGACATTTTTGAAGTAATTGAGTTTGGCTGGCTATAATGCAACATATTACTTTGGGTGAGAAAATTGGTTGTATAATTCAATTAACCAATAAACTTCCCGCTTTCCTTTCACTGCTGACCTATTTTAGGGATACCCAATTTTTTTCCTAATATCGAACCAGGAGTTAACCCCAGCGACCGGCCTTCTCACCATCGCAAGTTCAGAGAGAACGAAAAGCAAATCAATCATAATTTGAACCTGTACCCACGTAATCTCCAGTTTTGGTCAGCGATCTATATTTTCTTCTGCTTTGCGGAAGAATTCCCTCTGAGCTATGGCCTCCGACGAACCTTTCCTCGCCTGACCACGTTTTACAATTATTGATGGCTTACTCGTGGACCGGCCGAGGCACGGACTCTCAACGTCGATCCGTCGTTGCACCCTTCAAATATTGAACAGGTCTGATCTTCCCCTCGGGCATTCAAACGTAAGACAGAATAGATCGGAATAGGGCAGAACAGTGCGAGGTGTACATGTATCTTGTGCAAATACTAAGATGTTCCAAGTTTGGAAGCCACCATTCTCCGAATTTCAGAACTGTGAGTACTGTCGGTGTAACGCGCTCTGGCTGATTTCGCCGTGAGAAAGTTATGCACGACGCTTATAATCGCAAATTAATCAGAGGGTATATCTCATAGTCGGAGGTATTCAGTCTGATGATATACGAATGGGAACTCGCACACGTAAGCTTATTTCTAGATTACAGAACTTCATTGATTGTCTCGATGATCTCCAAGTTGCCACAAGCCAATGATATTTGCCGAATTGTTTTCGTCAATTCAAATCCACCAGTCAGCAGTCATGTAGCTGGGAAATATCCCATTACGCATTTTACTAGAATGATTCTATCCTTTCCATGTTTCAGCTGGCATTTATACTCTCGAAAAACTATTTGAGATAGATATTTCTAAAACTGATTACAATCCAGTCACCTATTTTTTTCAAGAAATCTTATAGGATCCTATTGGATTCGGAGTCATTTATAAGTTTCGGATTTCGAATATCAAAGCTTGGATCCCATACAATCGTACGATTCTCTGATAAGGGATGACCATACTTGGTCATGCTTAGTTATAATAAGTGATGAATCAAAGTACGCCAATGACATGAGGTGGTCATACTTTCGAATTTTAAGGTCACTGGCCTTTCTGGCCCTGGAAAGTCCAAATGATACAAGGATAGCTTACGGATGTCGGAATTGACGACTATATGCTTGTGTAGAATCCTTGATCACATAAACGTTGTAAATCTCGACAGCTCTAGTTACGTGGAATTTGTCGCTCTCTAAAGCTTCTCAATGCCACATTCGACCATTTGAGAATCCCTGTGACGGCGAATGAATTAGCTGGGCACTCTGTATTTAAGCGCTCAAACGCCAAAATTGAACTGCATGCCCAGTGGAGTTATATAGAAGCTCCAGTTGATAAAGAGATCGCTTGATTGGTCAGTTTGAATTTTCAAAAAAGAAATCCCAATATATTTATTGGCTTGTGAAATTTGGAAGAACCTCCAGCCAATCACGGAGTCCGTCAAAAAGCACAGGTAGACAACTTTATACTGCAAAGCACGAACACCAGAAATTCATTGACAGCTTCGTAGAAGCGAATTGTCGTTTCTTATACAATTTAGAGGGCTATTGTCTCCAGTGGGGAAACGGTTCCACTGTTGCCTTGTAGCCAAATCATGGGCATTGATATAAGGCTCCAAATTCCTCGCCACTCAATTTCAGGCTGGCCGCAGTCCATCATATTTGCTCTTCACCCAATCATCAGTATCTATAACGTTTGACTATATACGGACTATATACGGACTAATACCGTTTAATACGTCTCAGAAAACATTCTAAGCGAACAGTATTAAAACTTTTCCGTCGACTGATGAAGTACGAGTCTATTAAATACTCATCAGATGTCTTAGACAGACTATTCGTATTAAATAAGCATCCCCTGATTTCAGATCGTTCATCTGTAGACATCACGCAAGGAGATTATATTTGGCTATGCCATTAAGGAAGAGAGTCTGTCTGGCACTGTCAGTTCTAGGTAAGCGGATGATTTGTGCCCGAGAACTTCTTCCGGACGGGGCGAAAACATATTACCAACGCATGACCCAGCACAGCACGATCTGTAGCAAACTTGAGACGGCACATTCGATGATATTCACGCCTTCTCTGCAAGACCACATTTCAACTCTCAGATATCTATCTGGTTTAGACAGACTGAACACGAAAACACATAACCGGTCATGATATCTTTGGTCTGCCTTGAAATAGATAACTTAGGATCACAAATAGCTGTTTATTTCTATCCTGTTTTCCCTTCCTTTCCCTCGAACCAATCTCTTCGAAAAAAGATGGCGGCTCTCTTCTTTTCACACGTGAATACTATTTCCACGTTTGATTCCTCCGGATGGTGTGCACATGCGCTAAAATAAAAATATCCCAATTTTTAAATGTCAGGCGAGCCAGAACAAAATTTTGAGATAATGGAGGTTGCAGGCAATGAGCACGAGTGGGAAAGGTATCGAGCATTGTGCCCTACAATATCCCTATATCTGGGGAATTTGTGAGACAGACAAGAAAATTTAGTGGGGAATGAACATATATGGTAGGGTATTTTGGAGTATTGCTTTTGAAACCGACTGAATCCAATGTGAGAAATTTGCCAAATCTCCATACAATTCCCACATACGCTGTTTACACATTCTCAACCTGATCTCATATAGCGTGCCCCACACAATCCCCACATCTTCCCTAGTGTATTCCTTGTAAGAGCCTCAAAATGGTTTGAAGGTAGGAACATTCATTCTGTCTTTGTTCCCATGACTTAAATCCGTGATATAAATTAGATGAACATCTCATCGTGGCTTTGTTTGAAAGTCTCTTAATAACATGGTTAACCGATCCCTCACATATGGCTTGAAGATAGGACTACGCATTTTGTCTTGTCACCACCCTTAGTCTTACAAGTTGCGTGAAAATAGGATCATGCATTCAGCCTTATGGAGTGGAGCAGTATATTTTTTTCTGAGAGTTTTGCTGACGAAAGTCAAGAAGGAATGGACGAATATGACTTCGTAATTCACATATTATAGACAGATGGATGAAGAATGTCCATCGAAACTGGCGCATAAGAAGAAAGCCTCAATTCGTCACAGATATGAACAACGACTCTTCAATGGGTGTCGTACTTGATTGGCTGGATGTTCTTCCAATTTGTTCATAGGCCAATGAAAATATCGGATTTCTTATTTGAAAATTTGAATTGGCCAACCAAGTGCTTCAAACCAAGAAGATATCACTTGATGCCCAGGAGGTTCTATAAATATCAATACCGCAGTGCCAAAGAAATTGGAACTCTTCTGCTTGGGGAGATTTCTTTAGTCCATAAACAGAGGTTTGGTAGGGCCAGAATGCCAGTCTGAGATATAAAAATTACTGGTTTTAATTCTGTAACAAAAATACTGGATTTTGACCAGTGTGTGTCTTTCTCTTCGTTAAATTTCCTTGTCTGTCCCACTGATTGACCATTCTAATAGCAAAAGAACTACATAGCACGGACTACGAACTCGAACTACTTTGTTTTGAAATTTGAGAGCAGACCTTTGTGAAATTTGTAAGCTGCAGATGAGGCTTCAGACTGTACTTCCTGGTGTTGATTTGGTCCACTTTGGCGGAAAGCATGGTGAAAGGAGACATGAGGATTGGGGGTGAAAAGGCCCTCTGTGTAGTTGAATGATATTCGGTAACACCAGCCAGCTGTCAATGGCGGGAAGTTGAAATTTCCATGAGCAACTTCCGTCAAGACTTTTACAGTTAATGTCCAGCAAGGTGAATATTGTCACGCAAAGTGGATTTATGCATCGAGAGTCTTCTGGATTTTTTGTGGGTTTTTTTTTATGCTAATACATTACAATTAACAAAGACAATAGTGGACTGATGCCATGTGGTTTCCTTACCGGTAATATAAAAAGGGCATGCATGAATTCATAAGAAATCGGACTTTGAGACATCGGCAACCTGATTGGTATAAAACCTAGCGCCCTGTGTGATGGAGTTCCAAGGATATTCGGCTCCGCTATATACTATCTCTATTACGAAGTTAATTAAGGGATTTTCAAAGGAAGCCACGATAAGAGGTTCGTCTAAATATATATCACACTCGTAGTCGGAATTGATTTTCTGTCTACACTCATCATTGAAGCAATATGGATTCTGATATTCTGCCGGATAAAAATGTCAGACAATATTAAGACCATTATACTTCGGATGGGCAGCTGTTTTCACATACCATTGATCGGGGGACGGAATAATAACCCGACTGGTATAATGGCATTCGCTATGCGACCTATATGGTATGGAATAAACCCGGGATCGAACACGGACTCCTCGAGGCTTTAAGTGGTTTCCTGTAGCTATGGTACAAAATATATTAAAACCTTAAATGACATTTTTGGTGTCTAACGACAATGGCCTATCCAGGAAATGTAACTTAATTTGCCGTGTGTTCGGCTGTTGCAACATTACACAAACTTCAGCAGACTCATAACGCCGACTATAATAGGTCCATTTTGTACATTTTATGGTTATGACCAAATACCAGGCCTCCGTTATGTTGATTTTTTTTATAAGTTTAGCCTTTATCTGATCTCCGCTTTGGTAACTAATACCAAAGATGTACAGTAACAACTTGATCACTGGGCTAATACACATCCGCACGCTGGCGTATTATACCACAACAAACAATCGCTCTCTCACAAAAGAGGCGAGTAAATTTCATCCCAGATCAACATCCTTACGCAAGACTCGAGATTACTTAATGAATCTGTAACACTCCAAGGTCGTTGTTTCCTTTTTCTCCGTTTTGTTCTGATATAGGTCTGTTTGATTATGATAGCTATTAATTTAATTAAGCTGTTTAAAAAAATACGGGTTCGCCGACGGACGTAGGCAGCTTTAACTACTGCGCGGTATATGAGGCGGGTGTTCATTAATAGTATCTGTGTTCAAGAAAACTGATCGTAGATATATTAATGTCGGAAGCCATAAAGCATTCTTTAGCTCGACTACATACAAGAGATATCATTCATGGGATGTTTCTTTGTTTATAGAGTTGTTTGAATTTCTCATTAAAAATATCTATGTGAAATTTGGCAACACAATATATCAGCAGCATATAGGTATTCCAATGGGTACTAATTGTGCACCCCTGTTGGCTGACCTGTATCTGTTCTCTTATGAATATGACTATATGCAGGCGCTTTCAAAAACCGATCCATTCAAAGCCCGTTCCTTCTCATTCACCAAACGCTATATAGACGATCTTCTCGCTGTGGATAATCGCTATATAAATGACGCAGTGAAGGATATATATCCACCTTCACTGGATTTGAAGGAAACTACAGATAGCCCTACAGGCACATCTTATTTAGATCTCTATCTCTATAAAAATGAAGCGGGCATTCTCTCTCGTCGACTTTATGACAAAAGAGATGATTACAATTTCGACATCGTAAACTATCCCTTTCTGGATAGTAATATTCCAGTGGGACCTGCATATGGCGTATACATATCTCGCTTAGTAGCATTTGCTAGATCCTGTGTTAAATGTGATGATTTTAATCAACGTCACAAAAAATTGTTGCAGAAACTTATAAAACAGGGCTATTCCACCAAGCGCCTCCACTCAAAGTTTCTCAAATTTGGCGATACATATCGCATGCTGATAGCAAAATACGAACGTAGCGTGCAAGATCTATGGCGCTACGTTTCGTAACTTGTGTCTAATTCCGCTTAACCCGGGGCTAGGGGCCGTATGAACCCTTGTACTTCAAGATCCTCATGGTACTCATATGAACAGTCACAATCAAAGCGTGACTGAGATACATCATTCTTTAGATGACGACTTTACAACAAATATTATGGATTAAGAATACTGATCAGCGATACGGATTTGATATTTTTGGAACATCATGATGTCTTGACGGCATCATTGAAAACTGTTGACCGCTTCTCTCTTGCAGGAAACAAGCCTATGTTTATGTATACTATGATTGTCTTTTGAATTTGGTGCTAATACTGTTATGTGGAATATGGAATAGGTCTTTGGATTATGGACGCGGATATTCTCTAATGGACGACGGCTGGATTATGAATGACGGACTAGACGCTTGTAATTGGTTCATAGATACACAAGGTAGACGGTCTGGTCCAAGGTTAACGGTAACGATTTTGATAGTGATTATCTTATCACTCTGGGCAGTTTGGTACTATCAACAATGCAGTTTTCACGTTCATATTGATCATACGAGGACGTCACGGGTCCTTCGTATAATAGCCAATGAACGGACTACGCGTGAGACTGGTTCGCCTTATTTGGAGACAAGACAAGATTATGCTGAGAATACGCTAGGGGACGGGTCCTTTGGTGCCCGGGTGAAGGGAACGACACAGGGGCGCCTCTTAAGTCAAAACAAACACGGATACCGGCACGTGATTATCCTGGCGATGAAATGATATTGCCTTGCTTTTAATTCGCTCAAATATGGGCATTTTTTCGGAGAGGTCAGGGATGTGATTCGCAACTCCTAAAAATAACACAACATGGTCTTCGTTATGCCAGACTCGTTCTCTGCCACTTCACGGCATTGTCAGGTGTACCATGGCGGGGGTTGATGGTCGTCAGTTCAAAGCTTTTAGACAATTCGAATATTACATGTAATTGCACAGGGGCCATTTCCATGCAGGGCAGGTGCCGAGTAGAGTACAGACCTGTATATGGAGGATCTCTCTCAAACAGCCATTACATTAATAATCTCTTCAGAGACATACGATCACATCACATATAGACATGTCTACACTGAAGCTGACTATTACAATGATCTGAAGATCAATTGTCTCAGATTCCACAGTTTTGGAGATTTGCCATGATCTTATATCTCTGAGGATAGACTGTATGTGGTAAAGGGATCAGTCGGACATTGATGAGAATTGACACAATAACAACTCGTAATCCCAGTCTTTACAGGGACCGGGATGTCCATCTTCGTCATGAAGATAGAACTAATACCGACTAAACATGAACATTAACATGTTATCTCTACAGTTAATATACATAGGAATGGAATTGCGCCATGCGATAGTCGGCCAGTGTCCGTCCAATGTCAATCGGGCGAATACAGAACAATTTGATGACCAATAATTTTGGAGGCAACTGATATTGTTTCATTTGACTACAGACAAATGGTAATAGAGAGCACAGGAATAGTTCCCTACTAATTACAGCCTAATTAGGTAGGAAAGGAACAATTTTGACTTTACACTTCTTCCTATCAACGGTTCTTAGAAATATACATGTCTATTGGTTACACTGGTTATAAACATCCAGAGAAATCCAGACATCGCATGCAGCAGGTTACTTGTACTAACGGATTTTGTTCAAACGTTTGCGTCCGGATTATAATTGTTGGAGTTGTATGAATTAGTAAACAGTCTAATCCGATTTGTCGTATCAGGTGAGAATCGAATTTTAAACCTACAAAATAAAAATGACCGTATTCTGATACCTCTTCACATTTTATATGGCAACGTAAGATTGTATACAGTAACGTAACGCATTTTCGTAAAATGTGTGTTGAACTGGAATCTATTTGCCTGAGATGATCAAGATGTTTGAGCTACGATGTTAAGATGTCAGTGATTGGCTATGCCAGTTTGATTTAGAGGACCTATCCCATTGGTTCGTTATTTAAAATTTCACAAGATATTTCCTTAGACAGGGTTATTGCCCATGTTATCATAGCAGAAAAGAAAACGATCGGGCGCCTCTAAATCGGAATCTTTTGTCATGGGAGGCGCGAAACGACGTCATTGCTCACGTGACGTCACGCCAAGGTTAGACATCGAGTAGTGCTTTAACATTGACATCAAAACTAGGGCCAATTGGCAAATAGGTCTCATAGTGGCTTTCAAAACCCAATAGCATTTTAAAACAATAGACAATGCGGGTAAAAGGATAAAAATGAAATATATCCAACATTGTCAATGTAAAAGAATGGCTCGATGCCTAACCTCAGCGTAATGTCACATGGTCAATGTCGTCGAGACCAACCTATCGGAGGTAACCAGTCAGGAGCTTTCTTCAACCAGCAATGACAAGTAACAACCGTGATCTCGATACAATCTAAGTAAACCAAGATGGCAAATCAGTGGAATACCATCTAGACGTAACGCTATGAAAACTTCGTGCGAAATGTTCGCCGATATTCTACGAGATAACATAATAAGCCAATCAGAACATTTCAACCTTTTCTCTCTGGCAATGATAGACGTTTACTTCACGGAGATTAACATCTTCGCACGGCACACGCTTTTGATATTTCTACCCCTAACAAAGCCAGACTTTTCGGCGGGAGTAAACACTTTGATCTTTACGGATCCTGTCTGGAATGATGCCATATTTGGAAAATGTTTCAGGATAATGTTTATATATTAGACCACGAGCTACCGTGTGTAATTACTGGGCGCGTGATTTTGAAATAGTTTCAACAAGCTATCCATCTGATTGGCTAACAATAGTAGTTTCAAACTCGCACGGGATTTATATAGGGCTGAATTCAGATATAATATTCCGTGAGATTATATCTGAGAATATTCCGCGATATTATACCTGAGTTTACTGAGACTGGATCTCGATATAGACATTTTGGAATTACTGACTGTGAACTACTGACTGTGAACTACTACAGTCTTTAGCAAGACAATGGTCGAGCGTAGAGTGAGTTCTCATTTTGGTATCGTATCTCTGTTTGGCTATAATCATGTACACGTATTTTTCTATTAATCAATCATCCAGGCATCCACCAATCTGCCTGTTTGTCCTCCCAGTCGTTCATAAAGATGCATCATCTAAATACAATATCAGTGGAAGAAAATTATACGGCGTCTCAGATTTCTGTCTCTACAATCTCATCTCAGAAATGGTAAGTAAATACAGACATGTGCTCGCGTATGCTCTTGCATGAGTCTTGATAAATGCAAACGCAGCATAGAATATTTATTAAATAGTTCTGCTAGACATAGCACTGATAGCAAACATGCACACTCAATTGCGAATTCTTTCCGATCTATAGGGAAATCATCGATTTGATTATTGTTCAAACATCTCTTCTTGTGGAACATGAAAACGAAATATAATCAGAATTGGAAAACGCAAACCTTGGAAATATTTTGATGGGCTCCGCTATTTAATCTGTCATATTTTTTATATAAAATTCATAATGATATACCGTACACTTGTGGTTGATCACATGACGTCGGTCAATTTATTCGACGCGGTTCCGATGCTTATACGCGGGTGACTAGAGTCAGCCAGCTTATGTGTCTATGTGCCATCACCTCTGGTTCTTTTGAATTCAAATGTCGGTATCCGTCAATCTCTCTGACGTAACCCAACCAGGCCTGGGGCAAACTTTCTACCCTATGTCTCCGGAACGACAAACCTTTGGGCGCTGATACTCCGTGACTTTGTAGATTATCATATTGAGATCGTTTGAGCCGATTTGCATGACCTTCCGTGCATAGGATCATGGATGAATTCAAAATGGCGCTCATGTAGGGTACAAGAAAAGTGATGTTTTCCTCATTTTTCTGCCAAATTCCTGCTTTTCTACGAAGAAAAGTGGACAAAAACTATTTCATTTTACATCGGATTATTATTTACTAACTTATTATGCAGATTTTGCGAACGCAGAATAAAAAAAATCGAGAAAATCTGACCTAAAAATCTACCAAAAATGACTTTTTTGAAAATGACATCACTGTGCGACCATCTTGGATTGTTTTTTTTTACATTTTCTGGTAGAGACTGACCCAATGGTATAGTGTGGTAAGATTCAGCCCCCTACCTCAAGGGGTAAGCCAGGCCAGATAGGGTTAAGATACACCAAACGTATTGTCCATCCGGCATATTCACTCCACAAGTTGGGCTTGCGTCGGAATTTAATAAGATTCAATAACGACGGCGAACCAATGTCCTTAACTCTATCTGACCTTGGTGGGCGGGGGAGGAGGAGGAGGAGGTAAACCAAAGTTTTCTTCGCAGCTCCGGAAAGAATAGAACAAGAGAGCTGCAGCTTTTCGATTTTTCGCGAATCTTAATGGCGTTTTTCATTTTGCATGACAATTTGCATGACCCTGGGTGCAAAGAATCATGGAAAGAGTCGGAATGACTGCCCCGAGGCGTCCTCAGAAAGTAGTGTTTTCGTTTTTGTCTTGATTAAAATGGCATAAAATTAATTTATTTTGTCAAAGTAAATATTTGGGGAAAAATATTTCAAAATAATAAATTCGGGAAATCAGGCAAAAAAATAGGCGAAAAATGACTTCCGAAACGATGACGTAACTGTGACGTCATAACTGTGACGGCCATCTTGTTTTTTTTCTTAACATTTTCTTGTAAGTTCCACTCCACAGTTTCGTAGCAGTTTCATAATAGGGTAGTCTGTCCTATGCTACATCAAAATTGTTCTTGCCTTATTAATAGCTCATATCGATAAAGAGCGCTATGCAAGAGATGCATGGGAAAAACTAACGACGTCTGGCGACTAAAAAGCCGCCATAATAATCTACAGGAAAGCTTCTCTCGGCACCTCACTATCAAACCCGATGGATTCTCGGGCGTAGCCATGGTATCTCAGCCGCGCCTTTATTACAGATGTTCATGTGGAGACTATGATGTATCCACACGGCCCCTAGCACCGACTTAAGCGGATACGCTAGCTCGAGAGCTGTGATTACAGACCAGCTCAAAGAAATAACTCATCTGGTGTTCATGGATGAGCATTGAGGACGTCTGATGGAGTAAACGCCTCAACATGGGGTAAACCTTGTAATACCATCCTCTTCAGCATTGTCATTGCTGCAAACGGCTATATATGGATCGTTGGCTGTGTTCGTCTACACAGTGATCGGTGTCATGGGGTAAATTTTGTCCTTCCTAAGGTATGCCATTGTCTGTGCGTAAAAATCATGACTCAATCATGGCGACAAAATCTGACAAGAACCGGGTAGATCGCTCCCCACTTTTTCCCGCCTTTTCAAGTTGGCACCGGGCCTGGGAACACGGGATAGAAGTTTAATTGAAATCCCTCGTACAGATTTTTTTTCTGGAAATTTGGCCGAATTTGACCATTTCTTGACTTTTTAAGGAGTTTTCTAGAAAGATTGGAGCAAGTTTGGAACGGAATGCTGGAGATTCAGTTTGCTGTGTCTTAAAATAATGGATTTATCATGCTCTTTCAGAATAGTAGGGAAAGTTTCAGCCCTCTGCCCCACGGGGTAACAAAAATAAATGCCCCCGTCCCAGGCTGGTACAGATCACAAATCGTCCAGGCCTGGTGGGGTTAAGCAGGAGTAGAATGTAATAGGGGAGTTCTAACGCAGGGAAGCCGGGAAGCCGATGACGTCATAAGTAGGTCGAGGTGACGTCATAAATAGGTTAAAGTCGTGCGGTGTTCGTCTATCGATAGTGTCACGAACATAGCCCAAGGGGGTTGTAGGTCAACGTCTGTTCACCGGTAAAAAACAAATTAAAAAACAATTAAAAAAAGTAGGTCAATATACGAGGACAGTTCTGGGACAAAAAACAAATTAAAAACAATTAAAAATAGGGAAGCGGGGAAGCCGATGGTCGACGTGTTGCGAGGTTGTAGGTCTGATCAGCGGACCGCGTCGATAGCTCGAGGGGATGCTAATGAAAACTAATTCGTTTTATATCCGTTCAGCGGGCCGTGTCTATAGTTAGCGATGGAGCGTGACTAATGAAAGCAGGCGGCTAATTCGGGACCGAAGTCGTATGGATTCCTATGTTGATAGGGTTAAATGAGGCATGAAATGCGTAAATTCCTTAGTTATACCCCTACAGCCTCCAAATTTTGTTTCGGAGTAAAAGAAAATTTCGATTTTTTTTTTTTTTTTTGACTGCCGATTTTCGTCGAATTTTCTACAAATTACCGATGGCGATATCTCGGGAACTAAGACGGATAGAGACTCGCGGCTTACGCCGTCGTATTCCTCTCGTATAATTCGCCGCAATTAGACGATAATCGGTGTCACGTGATTCGGCGATTTCTCGGGAAATAAGCGACATACGCGCACGCTGTTTGCGGCGTTGTATTCCTCGTGTAGGGGTCTACCGTAAAGCTCCTATACGAATTTATCGTATCTCCGTAAGTTTCGCCTCTATTCGGCGTCGGAATACGCTCCGTTTACTTACTTAACAGGACATGGAACTCGTCAACGCGAAAATTAGGTCGACCGGAAGTGACGTCGATAAAATAGGAAAGTCTTCATTAATGCGTCCATTTGACAGTTATACGTCATTATCACCTCAAAATTTCATATATAAGGACGAATTGCCTTAACGTATCATACTGTCGCTACTATTCGAACGCGTCATCGATAGCACGATGGAAGAGGTCCACCGACAAGCAATTCGCGAAAATCTTTTGATTCTCATCAAAAAGATAACATGTGTGTCCGCAATATGTGATTCGCTAAGACGAAATACGATATTAACGATGGAAATGTACGAAGACATTATGGCTGAGAAGACAACGAGTAGTCGAGTGCGGCATTTGTTGAACTTAATACCTAAACGAGGTCCGAAGGCCTTTTATGCGTTTGTGGAAGCTCTACAGGAGACTGGCAACATTACATTAGCCCAACTGCTACAGCCTGAACCTAAGAAGACTTCTATCGCTGATGTTGGATACATCTTCATGACTGGGTTCCATTTGGGATACAATGTCTTCGTCAATGTGGGAACCTCTGAAGGGCACGCCTGCATAGATATTACCGAGAGTATAGATGTAGCCGACTCCGACCCTTTGCCCCATATAAAAACCATACGTTTATCGCGGGAGGGTTGGATGAAGTTGGTGGACTATATCGTTACGATCGACGACCTGATAGTGAAACGCGTAGACAATGCCGAACCTTTACCGTTGTCAGAAGATGTGTACTTGAGTTACAGCTTCTACCGAGGACAGGATAAAATTCATGTTCGTCGCTGGAAGACGGATGAGAATAGGCGCAACAAAATCCATCCAACAAAAGACGGACAGACTTTGGACCTGACTATGTGGTCAAATTTGAAAAACTGTGTGGAGGACGTTGAGAAAGCCTTGAACGTTATCCGTTACGCGAGTGAATATATGATAGACGCTGAGACGGGGTCACGACAATGGAGAGTGAACGAGTACCAGTGAAATGATTGTATATATTTTTATGTTCATCGACTCGTAAGAGGACGATACATGCAAAGAACATGAAACCATATACTTGGAAAATCTGTGACATTGCTTGAAAAAGGACAATTCGCATTTATACTTATACTTTATATAAATAAAAAATGTCAAGTATATCATAGCCTTGTCTTTTTATGTACTCTTTTATGAGGAGGAGGAGGAGGATGTGTGTTTGTGTGTGTGTGTGTGTGTGTGTGTGTGTGTGGTGGAGGAGGAGGAATTATATGACTGGTATAAAATAGAGACAAAGCAATACGAAGATTACTAAATAATCGCTTTATTCATCAACTCATAGCACTGCACAAATAATGAGCGAAAACTGCTTATATAAAATACATCTTCACTGCGGGTATCATTTCGATATCTAGCCTTCCATTCAATGTTTATGTACGAATATTTCCACTGGGGTCTTTATTCGCAGTCCTCGCTATCACCGTCATCAATCAACTTATCGAATAAGCATTTCCGCATCTTAATCGTCTGTCTGAGTGCTTCCTCGTAGTCTATGTCGTATGTCGTTTGCAGACGCCTCGTTCTTTTCAAGATCTCGTTATGAATATAATCGGTTTGTAGTTTTTGCATGTTCACGAGGAGATTGCAGTATTTTTGACGTAAGGTCTTCATCATCGTTGGAGTATAATCCTCCATAGCATTTGCACCAGACTCATCCTCGTCGTAACCTTGGCTTGTATATCGCTGTTTTCTCTCGTCAATGTCAACCCTACAATCTCTCGCGATAGGTTTACCGAACATGTTTTTCCACACGTTATATTTAACCCGTTTCCGCAAGTGGGCAGGTAGATCTATTTCCCCAGAATGGATGAGTTCGTCATCTGAAGGGTATTTTCTCTTTCGTCGTTCCATTTCATTCCCGCTTCTATGGATCATCTGCCTCTGCTGGCACTCGTCATCATTTTCATTCCGTTTGAACCACGGTGGATCCATCTTCGTATATAATTCCTCTCCCACTTGTTCATTCCTCTTAGCGGACCATGTCGGATCGTGAGATGGTATGCGCTGAATTTGAGTTGATGGATTATGAATTGGAGCTGGACGAGGTGGCAGTTGTTCTTCCTCTTTCACGAGTTCCTCAACGCCTGATATGACATTGGTAGACAGTCTGTCATTTTTCGCTGTATGGGGTTTTAAATCGTGAACAGACATCCGTACGGACGAGATGTGACTTCGCGAAATTTTGCCATGAAATGTGTCGTATCCCGAGAAAAGATCCGTCTCCCGAACGTGCTAATTTGCTGTCTATCAATAGGATTATTGAATAGAACGAAATACTGGCCGTTCAGCGTGATATCTCGGGATGTCTTGCCTCGAGGGAAGAGATTCTGAGTCAGGTAAATTACGGACAAATTTCTGTGATGCGACCCTTTGGTGAATAGGTCGGCAACTTTTTCTTCGAACATGTTTTTCCACACGTTATATTTAACCCGTTTCCGCAAGTGGGCAGGTAGATCTATTTCCCCAGAATGGATGAGTTCGTCATCTGAAGGGTATTTTCTCTTTCGTCGTTCCATTTCATTCCCGCTTCTATGGATCATCTGCCTCTGCTGGGACTCGTCATCATTTTCATTCCGTTTGAACCACGGTGGATCCATCTTCGTATATAATCCCTCTCCCACTTGTTCATTCCTCTTAGCGGACCATGTCGGATCGTGAGATGGTATGCGCTGAATTTGAGTTGATGGATTATGAATTGGAGCTGGACGAGGTGGCAGTTGTTCTTCCTCTTTCACGAGTTCCTCAACGCCTGATATGACATTGGTAGACAGTCTGTCATTTTCCGCTGTATGGGGTTTTAAATCGATGAACAGACATCCGTACGGACGAGATGTGACTTCGCGAAATTTTGCCATGAAATGTGTCGTATCCCGAGAAAAGATCCGTCTCCCGAACGTGCTAATTTGCTGTCTATCAATAGGATTATTGAATAGAACGAAATACTGGCAGTTCAGCGTGATATCTCGGGATGTCTTGCCTCGAGGGAAGAGATTCTGAGTCAGGTAAATTACGGACAAATTTCTGTGACGCGACCCTTTGGTGAATAGGTCGGCAACTTTTTCTTCGCGCTTTACCTCACCCATCAAATCGTCCAGAACAATAACGTTGGTTTGGCCGGGGTCGAAGTAATACTCTTCGCCTATGTCATGGGGTATGCCGGGGAGGAAGTTTACATTTTTCAGACTTGTAGATTCATAGGCTGACTGCCATTGACTGTAACACCATACGATGCGTGTTGGAGAGGGATGGATATTAGCAGATTCCAAAAATTTCATTACCCATGATGTCTTCCCACAACCAGTCGGGCCGCTGACGATCATAGTAAACGGATGTTGTTATGCTCTTGAAAGAGCCATAGATGAAGTCTCGAGAGTACGTTTATACGGATGTTCTGCTTTTATCGGTTGAGTCTCCTGTTGGTGTATAAGTTGATGTCTCATCAGGTTATCTGGACGCGAGAATGTTTTCTGACACACCATACACTTGTTTGTCATGTTGACGCTTCTCTGCCAAAACGTAGATTAATTCTAATATCACTTCTCCCTATACTTTATACTATACGGTATATGCTCTTCCTCCTTTCCTCTTCCTCTTCCTCTTCCTCTTCCTCCTCCTCCCTCCTCCTCCTCCTCCCCCTCTTCCTCTTCCTCTTCTTCTTCCTCTTCCTCTTCCTCTTCCTCTTCCTCCTCCTCCTCCTCCTCCTCCTCCTCCTCCTCCTCTTTCCGCGCTCCCTTTACTGGCGCTTGCACGCTTACTTTGTGACGCTGTCTACGGAGTTCTGCTTTAGCCTGCTCTACAACTCGCTGTGCCGGTGAAATTAGTTCAACTGTCATTTCTCTTGTACGTAATTTGTTAGTCGAGTTCACCGTACTGTTGCCTTGTGCAATATTAAGAGAGTTTGGAGGTGAATGCACTCTCTGTCCCCCAATCACACAAATTTCCTCCTTTAGGTGAGCCCTACTCTGGTCTCGATAAAATTTTATCCACATATCTACATAATCAGGATTGTCTTCTGCCGACATGATGCGTTCAACGGTTTCTAAAGGAATGCAAAAATTTCTCTCATACAGTTATGATATAGGTATAACAACATAGAATGTCGTGAAGAGGTGATTGCCGAGGTATGGCGGAAACACAGTTGATACAACGGTTTAGTCTTTCTTCTAATGTTCACATTGTTCGAGTTTTCACCAGTGAAGTAATCCCGCCCCCATAGGATTGCACGTGTCACAATGCAATTGTTCCATTTGGTTGTGGTGTAAAATGTCGCACATAGAGACGTCGTCCGCTTCATCGTATGAATATCCACCATTATCATTCACCAAATTCTCGCTCGGTAGATCACTCGCGGCAGATCCAACTGGTTTTGGTGGGAGAATTGGTCCTGTGATAGACTTGTTGAATTCGTTGCTGACGGGACACTGTTCTATTTCAATCACGTTGGTCTCAATGATAGGAATGAGTTTTTTCAACATATCCCAGCCTTTCGTGTTCAGCGTGTGTCCGTTCCGACCTGGTTTCAACTCGCTGGTTGATGATTTTAGGAACCACTCTCTTATGTGGACGAACCATTCCCCTTCATATGCTGCAGTGCTAATGTATATATTATCTTGTAGCTTGAATGGAGTTTCAACCGTCTCTTTAGCCTGAATCATTCTATCCACTCTAAGCAGGAATTGTTTGAATGAAAACCACCCATCTCTCGTCAGTCGTATGGCAACACCATAAGGTTTTATAATCTGCCCATTATGTCGTATACGTTGAAATGTTACTTGAGGAGAATTTCCTTCACCCATCACTTGAACGTATAGATTACTCATTAGTCGATACATATTGGCTTTTACAGGTGCGTCAGTCGTAGAATAAAGTGAGAAGCGCATGAGAAGTCTTTATATACGCATTGGTCATTTTATCAGTTGACCATGTGACGGTCGACCTAATTTTCGCGTTGACGAGTTCCATGTCCGGTTAAGTAAGTCAACGGAGCGTATTCCGACGCCGAATAGAGGCGAAACTTACGGAGATACGATAAATTCGTATAGGAGCTTTACGGTAGAAATACAACGCCGCAAACAGCGTGCGCGTATGTCGCTTATTTCCCGAGAAATCGCCGAATCACGTGACACCGATTATCGTCTAATTGCGGCGAAAGTTACCGTCGGGCGATAAAATTGTATAGGGCCTTTATCGTGCATCTATACGAGAGGAATACGACGCCGTAAGCCGCGAGTCTCTATCCGTCTTAGTTCCCGAGATATCGCCATCGGTAATTTGTAGAAAATTCGACGAAAATCGGCCAAAAGTCCAAAAAAAAACCCAAAACCCCCCCCAAAAATCGATTTTTTTTTTTACTCCGAAACAAAATTTGGAGGCTGTAGGGGCATAACTAAGGAATTTACGCATTTCATGCCTCATTTAACCCTATCAACATAGGAATCCATACGACTTCGGTCCCGAATTAGCCGCCTGCTTTCATTAGTCACGCTCCATCGCTAACTATAGACACGGCCCGCTGAACGGATATAGAACGAATTAGTTTTCATTAGCATCCCCTCGAGCTATCGACGCGGTCCGCTGAACAGACCTACAACCTCGCAACACGTCGACCATCGGCTTCCCCGCTTCCCTGTTTCTAATTGTTTTTAATTTGTTTTTTATCCCAGAACTGTCCTCGTATATTGACCTACTTTTTTTAATTGTTTTTTAATTTGTTTTTTACCGGTGAACAGACGTTGACCTACAACCCCCTTGGGCTATGTTCGTGACACTATCGATAGACGAACACCGCACGACTTCAACCTATTTATGACGTCACCTCGACCTACTTATGACGTCATCGGCTTCCCGGCTTCCCTGCGTTAGAACTCCCCTATTACATTCTACTAGCAGGTCGTTCAAGTATTACATGAACAGATACGGTACAGGTCACAAACCACTAATTATTCGTCTTACTTAATATGTAGTAAATTGGTCGAGCACATCTTGAGAAAACTATATTCCCTAATATTCGCCGCCTCAAATGACTCCCCACATCAGGTAGCCCGGCCTTTTCCGCTCAAACATATGGAAAATTCAGCATACATTCCCCACCATTTTTTCGAGATAAGACCGCCAGAAATAGGGTCATTCAGCCCGACACCATTACGGCAAATTTCTGAGGTGCCATTCAAAATGGCCCAGATTTTTTTCCGATTAAAATTTGAAAAGGTGGTTTTGATATATTTTAGAGTCAAATATTATAGAAACATTTTAAAATACGTCACAGACCATTTCTGACCCAGTCAGGTATAATGACCAATCAATGTTTGCCGGAAGTCAAGTCCTGATAATAATCTTACACCCAGAAACTTCAATGGGGGTTTGCGACCTACAAAAGATGAGCGGACGACGACTGTATAACAATCGTCGGATGTGTACTGAATTTTGCCAGGAATGCATTAAACGCGTTCTACTAGAAGCAAATTAACTAGAAGTCTGTAACCGTAGATTAGACTACCTATATTGCACTGGTCACCGCCTTCCTACTCATAACACGCGAATTAAATGTGTCTTGTTCGCGAGGATGTAAACCCCAAAAAATCGGGAGATGAGTTTATGCAGAAATTCAAATACGCAGCCTAGGAATATACACAATTAGCGTTAACCATCAACACCGCATCTCGTCCTTCGTGTGTAGAGACTGCAAGAGTCTACTGCATGGTGTAGGCGGTTTGACGAGTGTCATTGTCGTCTACCTAGTCTAATATAATGTTACAGATTTCTGCTTCATTTGCATCTGGTTCTGCCGATAAACCCAACTCACACTACGAACATTGTGTTGTATTAGAACAAAAACACTGTTCAGAACATGTTTTGTATGCAGTGTGAGGTGCCCAGAAACACGAACATTATGTTCGAGGGACATGTTCGTGAAATCAAACATGTTTGGTTTTCGGAACATGTTTTCATCCTCAAAACAGTATTGTCTTCAGTGTGTGGTGATCGCGAACATGTTTCCGCACATTTAAGCCCAACTCACACTACGAACATTTTGTTGTATTAGAACAGAACAGTTTGTTCGTGTTTTTGTTCGTGGTCACCTCACACTGCGAACATTTTCTCTTGACCGTCAGTCGCCGCGATCAAGCAGCGAGGCCATTTTGTTGTGTCATGTGGGAGCGGCTTCGCCACATGACCTGCCAGTTGATTGGATAACTGTTGGTAAATGTTCGGACACATGTTCGCGATCACCACACACTGAAGACAAAAACTTGTTTCAGGGCAAAACATGTTCGCAATATCAAACAAGTTTGATCTCACGAACATTTGTTCCGAACAGATGTTTTCTGTTTCTGGGCACCTCACACTGCAGACAAAACATGTTCTGAACAGTGTTTTTGTTCTAATACAACAAAATGTTCGTAGTGTGAGTTGAGCTTAATTACCAACAGTTATCCAATCAACTTGTTAGCCGCTCTAACATGACACAACAAAATGACCGGCAGCCCTACACTGTTTATCGCGGCGACTGGCGGTCAAGAGAAAATGTTCGCAGTGTGAGATTACCATGAACAAAAAACACGAACAAACTGTTCTGTTCTAATACAACAAAATGTTCGTAGTGTGAGTTGGGCTTAATTACAGCCGCTACTTGAATGCCAATGTGGACGATCTCTTAGTTTGGCAAAATCTTCAGTGTTTTATTCAAATGATTATCCTTGTAAGTGTGTTCGCTAGGCCTAAAGATCTCATAGGAGTGCCGGTCTCTATCTTATGAGTTAGAGACCACGATGTGGCTAATAGCACGCAGTCCGCGACAACTCATTTTTTATTCTGAGGATAGCTATTTGCAGTTTCTATCAAACATTCCGACGCTGGTATCACCAACAGTAACACAATGACAGGAGCGTGCCACGGCATACGCTTTGAGAGACGAAAATCGATTGGACAATACATACACAAGTACCAGGGATCACCAGTCCGCGTTGAGATGGGTTTCCGATTTCAGGCTTCAACGCCGAAGGGCGTTAAGTTTAAGAATTTCGGATGTAGGGAACCATTTGTTTACAAGTATCGTTGATTTGTGCCTGTGAATGTTGGTTTTCAAGGTCACTCATTGAAAACAGATAATTAGCGAGAGACAAGGATTTCACCTGCTGTGTTGGTTAAAAACTCGCGGTTACCGGAAAGAAAAGAGCTGAAAAAGAACACATTCAATCACAACAGTATACAAGTGGAATTTCCCTATACAAGAAGTACTTGAATTCAAGTGGTACAATCTGACAAACTTCTTGGCGGGGTCGCCCACCTAGATTTGAGTTCTGCGCGCTCGTACAAATGACAAATGATCATATTTTTGGCCTGCTTTTCTTCTTTGAGAAAGCGGTGCACAGGCATCCAAGTAGTCCCTCTTAGCAACAACACCTTATTAGGCCTTGAGTTAAAATCAAACTCACAGCGAAACCTGCCCCTACTAGGTCTGTCATTGGGGTTGGTTCCTCTCCCTCAAAGTGCGCGCACACAATAGTGTGACTACGTCAGGCCCAGTATGTACAATCCAGAGCTGTACTCACTTTTAAAGTAGAGTGACCAATCAGACCGCTTAATGGAGGCGCACGCGCATGATTCGAATTTAGCCAATCTACGCGCCTGTTAGACATCACGGAGGCGCGCATGATTCGAATTTAGCCAATCTACGAGCCTGTTAGACATCACGTTAGCATGCTGTTATCGGCATTTACATAGTCTGCACAGAGGAGACTATCTGTACAGCTGTCCCTACCCATTAGAATCGTCATGAACAGCCTGCCCTTTAAACACAATGGAAAAAAACGTTTTAAGGACGGGCAATGGATGTTCTGGGTTGAAGTAACAGTGCGAAGCAATATACATGCGACGTTTAGGCCTAATTTTTTTCACCGTTTATAACATAATAATCCATAGAAAATATGACACAAGACAGAACAAACGATAACACTTTCCCGACGAAGAATATCCGCTTTCCCAACTTTATGTTGTGTGGGTGTTCTAGGATGTGCGGATATAAAATTAATTCCGGTTTCAGAATTTAAGTTTAACGCCAACTTTGGAATGAAATCTAGATTTACAGGACAAGATCCTCTCTCTGGAGGACTAAATAACCTTGGCATTAATTGAATCGCCCATTAATTCAGCCAGGAAACGTCTATTGTCCACTATCCCTATATTGCATTTCAAAGGAATCCATTTATACGTTTACACGGAGGAATGCGTTTTTTTCTGCGACCTATTAAGAGTAAATTTGTTTCATTAGCTTCCGTTTCCCCCAAGGCGGAATTAATCGTATAAGAGATACCCCAGTTCCTTGTTTGATACGTTTCATTTGAATTAATGTTAACAGAAAGCAGCATCCTTTTTCACAGCACGATACAACATCGGTAACGAAACATGTTACATATTATTGATGTTAAGGTTAAACTACAAACTATCCGGAATGAGTGCATGCCGCAACAGAAGGGTTTTGTATATTATGAAAAATTCAGCAAAAGGGTCCGTGCATGTAAAGGCAAACCTTCGCTAAGAGTTAAGAGCATTGAAGTATTTTAGCCGTGTTCAGTTGTGTAAATTAATGTCATCGTTGAAAGCAAAAACTCATTAATATTCCTGGTCACGTCCGCTCTCGAGCTAGAACGGTAATCCAGATAGTTTGTTTAGCGCCATATTACGGCAATAAAATTTACTTATGTGCCAACTTCAATTCCAGAACAGCTGCATTAAAAGTTGTAATTGCAATCATCTTCGGACTCTCGGGAACCATCCGAGAGTCCTTCAAGTTTTATTTAGGAGGAAAAAACAACAACGACAAGATTGAAGGTTCGACGAGTTCATCTGGTAGAAATGATCCATGATCCATGATCCATGATCCATGACAAGGAACGTCTTCTGGATGACAATATCATGTTCGCTCGTATTATCGAAAACATATTGGAGAGTGGATTTAAAGAATTAACATAATAAACTATGTCACGTAATGTGGCCTTGACCTATTTAATATACAAGTCAAAACAGAAGCTTTCCATTTATAAAATAAGAATATCTGCTAAGAATATTCGAACCATGTCACCGACGCATATAAAACAAGTCCCCTTTCGACCATCTACACGCGTGTGATTAATCTTGGTTAGCGACCATGTCCACTTTGAAACTACTTTCGGCAGCTCCTTCCGGTAGAGCCCTACTTGTTCGAAATTACCAATCTTCAAAAGGTCTTCTCTCAAATGCTGCGTAAGTTATTCATATTTGGTCTTTTGTTCAAGGTCATTGACTAGATATGCTGCTAATGGTGTCCAAAGTATAACATTTACAGTATTCGAAAACAATCTGTACTTCGCCGGGTAAAGACCGAATAATATATGGTAAAAGTGTGGGATATCACAGGGCCAAACATGGAGACCAATCAACGCAACTATCGATGTGATTACACGTGAAATAGTTCATGCAATATGCATGTGCATGGACACAGTTCATGTTACAGAAGAACGGAACTGGACGAATTAGAGATAGGCAAACAGATCCCTAAACCTATTAAGTTATTGAGGAGATAGGCAAACAGACCCCTAAACCTATTAAGTTATTGAGGAGATAGGCAAACAGACCCCTAAACCTATTAAGTTATTGAGGAGATAGACAAACAGACACCTAAACCTATTAAGTTATTGAGGAGATAGGCAAACAGACCCCTAAACCTATTAAGTTATTGAGGAGATAGGCAAACAGACCCCTAAACCTATTAAGTTATTGAGGAGATAGGCAAACAGACCCCTAAACCTATTAAGTTATTGAGGAGATAGGCAAACAGACCCCTAAACCTATTAAGTTATTGAGGAGATAGGCAAACAGACCCCTAAACCTATTAAGTTATTGAGGAGATAGGCAAACAGATCCCTAAACCTATTCAGTTATTGAAGAGATAGGCAAACAGACCCCTAAACCTATTAAGTTATTGAGGCTCTCCTTCCGCTTCAATTTTGCTGAGATTTGGATGAAAAAATCACAATGTCATATCATGCAGACAGGGCCAGTTGGACGCGAGACAGCCAAGTTAGATTGCAGATATGGTGAGTGAGTCACAGACAAAGAAATGACACTTTGAGTCACAGACAGAGAAATGACACATTGGGTCAGAGCTGCCGAGCAGACAAGTGGGCCTAGAAATCAAAACACATGGCATTGCAGACAAAGCAAGGTGACCTATAAACAAAGCAAGTCAGATTGCAGACAGGGCAATTGGCCTTCCAGCTAAACAAAAGTTCGAGTGACAAATGGACTAACATCGGGTAGAGGAACGGGTAACTAGACTCGTTCTCATCTTGATTTCTCCCCAAAGTAAGTTGCCATCCAAATTTGAGTATGGATTATATTAATCAACTTGGTCTTGATATGTCTTTCAGAAAACTTCAGACGGCTCGACGGACGGACGGACGTCCGTCTGAGACAGAAAATGAATACTATATTTCTTCCTAATCGTGTCTTTACGTACAGTCTTGTGTTCATACAAACCACTCGACCCGATCTCGGATAATGTAGGACATTAGAACCTCGTCTAGCACTGCTAGGAATCCATATTGGCATCCATGTGGAAAGCATAATATCGCGCGGAAACTCCGAACAGCGCATGTCAGCTGTATGACTTCCGTTGCCGCGGACACTGATGGAGATCAGCTTAAGAAGAAAAACCAGGAGAAACACCCCAAATTAGAAGAGATCCTTCCCGGATAGAATCAAGGGAATGGCCATTTCATTTGGATATATATTTTATCTCCTGGTAAGAGAGAAATACAAGGGAGACTATGTGAGCGGAACACATCCTACAGCATGTGATGTGCCTCACGTGCGGCGGATCACGGTTTACAGCTGATAGCTGTAAAACCTTACACCATTAATGGGCGAGGCACTATGACTTGACGGAATAGTCCGAGCAGTCGCGAATGCATGCAAACAACAGTACTGAATAAGCCGGAAAGCAAAATAAGCACAGAAATTAAGGTATCCAACACTCTTAAAATGAAAGTGTTATATTTAACATTATAACTGTCAGAGGAGCGACAACATTATATAAAGTGTTATAGTTTTAACAGTTTCAGAAAGTGTTGAAAAAAGTATTATATCCAACATTATGGTAGATACTTCATGTAGGAAGCTATTGTCTGAGCCTTTGTGTCGCTGAAAGACACAAGTCTAGACACATTCTTGTCCCCAGACATTGTCACGTGATTCTTACATGGAGTATGAACCAACATTATAGTGCTGTATCAGGAGCAATACAACACTTATAATGCTGATTTTAACACATATAAATGTTATATTGCTCGTGATAAGCACTATAATGATGGATTTAACACTTTTTCAATAATTTCTGAAAAGGTTACAAATATAACTCCTCGGACATTTATAATTTTAAATACAACACTTTTATTTGCAGAGTGAAGCTTCCAATCGCTACTGCCAGATGGCGTTCAACCGTATCTGTACTTGTGACATGATGGTTGTTTTTCTCAAGAAAGGGAAACATGTCTTAATCCTGCTCGGTTAGCCCGTGTGTTGCAAGTGACATATTACAGGATGACTTAATTGGTTTTATGTCAATCTTCCACGACGGATTTGAGGAGATTGGCGGGAAAGTTTACTAATGGCATTGAGTCGTAAAATACGAAATGGTGACAGGTGACGGCGAGATCTTGCAAACGCGAAGTCTTACACGTAATTACTTTTCCGGAAAATGTACGAGTTATCACATTAAGAAGTGTTGGATATACGACATGGCTAAGAGCAAGAGTCCAAGTTTCTTAGGTTTGTCTTCATATATATATACCAGGTGGTGTAGACATTGAAATACAGCTATAGTTTGGGGGATTTCTGGCACTCAAACGCTCTGTAAAATTTTCTGGTACTACAATTTATACTATAAATTCCTCTTAACCTGGGGTTGTAGGACGTATACGAACACTGTTGACATAAATTCCATACAATGAAATTCCTTTACAATCGCGAACTTCTTTATGATAGCGGATGGAAATACATGTAATTTCCTCATTCGAAACCGCCGAGTGGAAATCTACGAAGAGACGCGATTTACTCTCGTACGGTCCTTGTGTGAATTCGGATAAATCTTCAGATGTGACGGATCGGAAGACCCGATCCACTTACGCGGATCCACGATTTGTATTTTTTGAAAATCGCTACCATAAGATGTGTAATTTGGGTCAAATTGATTCGATACCCATTTGTCAGGGGGAATTCTTCACCAACAGTGAAAGTATTCATTTTCTACTATTGCGGATTAAAAACATTGCAATTGATAAAGTTGCGGTGACGTCATCAGTTAGCGAGTCCGGATGAAGTCCATGTTATTCGAGAGTTTATATTTCTCTGAACATCTCCGAGGATCTGTGAATGGTTATCCTGTGTCGTGACGTAAGATGAACTGACAATTGACGGGATTACCAGAACGGAAATCAACGAAGCAATACCTCTGAGAAGTTCGGAATGAATTCAAAACTGCCCGAATGCAGGGTTAACACGTGAGATCGGAGATGACGTACCAGGTACATCAGAGACGTCATGTATTTGGATTAGGCTATTCAGAACCCCTTGTGTCAATGCTCGTTCGACGAACATCCTAATGTCCGCGAGTTAGTGAGTAAGTCAACAGAGACACTCGGAGGGAATTTATTAACATCTGGCTTGCAATAAGAAATGCCGTATAAATGACGGACAACTCATTTATCGCATTTTACGTAAGAAATAATGTTTTCGTATGCGTGCTAAATCGTTATTTTACGCACGGTTAGTGTGGGAAAGTTTATATTTTAGGGCAAGGGCAAAGCCCGCGCCCTAAATTTATAAACTTTTTTTTGAGTTGAACTTGAGTAGATCAACAGAGTCGCTCGTGGAAACCTGTTTCACGGGAGTAGTATACAAAGAGCAAATTCGCGTAATCTGGGGAGGTTTTGGGGAGGTATTGGGGGTGTGTGCGCAGGAGTGTTGTGCGCAGGTATGACGTCACTTCCGGTTTGGGTGAATGGGGCGTGACCTTGGGGGCATGTATTTTTCCGCGGTGATGCGGTCTGGCGGTGATACGGTCTGCCTCCGCGGTCCGAAAGTAGTCCCAAACCCGTGGGTTTTCGTGAGAATGTTCGGCAATCTGTAGGCACCGCTAGTGGACCGATGGGGTCGAGTGAGGTATCAAAGTGAAGCTTAGGTGAAGGGGCATCTAATGGGCTGGGTGTGGGGTTGACATATCGGCCTTCTGCGCATGCGCGGTGGCCGAAGGGTATGAAAATAGCCTTTTTGGAGCTAGGGGAGCCCCTAGTGGACCGATGGGGTCGAGTGAGGTATCAAGTGAAGCATCCATGAAGGGGCATCTAATGGACTGGGTGTGGGGTTGAATTAGGGTCATTCTGCGCATGCGCGGTGGCCGAAGGGTATGAAAATAGCCTTTTTGGAGCTAGGGAGCCCCTAGTGGACCGATGGGGTCGAGTGAGGTATCAATGTGAAGCATTCATGAAGGGGCATCTAATGGACTGGGTGTGGGGTTGACATATCGGCCTTCTGCGCATGCGCGGTGGCCGAAGGGTATGAAAATAGCCTTTTTGGAGCTAGGGGAGCCCCTAGTGGACCGATGGGGTCGAGTGAGGTATCAAAGTGAAGCATTCATGAAGGGGCATCTAATGGACTGGGTGTGGGGTTGAATTAGGGTCATTCTGCGCATGCGCGGTGGCCAAGGGTATGAAAATAGCCTTTTGGAGCTAGGGAGCCCCTAGTGGACCGATGGGGTCGAGTGAGGTATCAATGTGAAGCATTCATGAAGGGGCATCTAATGGACTGGGTGTGGGGTTGACATATCGGCCTTCTGCGCATGCGCGGTGGCCGAAGGGTATGAAAATAGCTTTTTTGGAGCTAGGGGAGCTACTAATGGTCCAATGGGGTCGAGTGAGGTATCAAAGTGAAGCCTAGGTGAAGAGGCATTCAGGCAATGGGGTGGGTGCATGTAAAGTTTTTCCTGAAAAAAAAACGGAAAACGGACTTTATCGAAAAACCTGGGAAAATGCCTATATGGGGTATGAGGGGTATATAGGTCGACGGGCTTAACGGGGCTTGTCTATCAATAGAGTTATCTCCCCCTAGTTCCAGGGTGGGTGTATGTAAAAATTTTCCTGAAAAAATACGGAATACGGACTTTATCCTAAATTACGGGAAAATGCCTATATGGGGTATGGGAGGTATAGGACCATCCTGGGAAACGTACTTCTATACATTTGCGGTAGGGTTGTGGGGTCTCGTTTTACTCGTCTCGTCATTTAGAACATGATAGGAAGTGTCCCCGTGCGAATCGGTGAAATTTTTGAAAAAAGTCACCGAACCCCATATAGTCCCATACTGAGGGTATAGGATCAATGTTTGCCCCCTGGGAAACGTACTTCTATACATTTGCGGTAGGGTTGTGGGGTCTCGTTTTACTCGTCTCGTCATTTAGAACATGATAGGAAGTGTCGCCGTGCGAATCGGTGAAATTTTTGAAAAAAGTCACCGAGCCCCATATAGTCCCATACTGGGGTATAGGTTCAATGTTTATCCCCCTGGGAAACGTACTTTTATACATTTGCGGTAGGGTTGTGGGGTCTCGTTTTACTCGTCTCGTCATTTAGAACACGATAGGAAGTGTTGCGGAGCGAATCGGTGAAATTTTTGAAAAAAGTCACCAAGGCCTGGATAGGCCCTTAGGCCTATACTGCATGGCTATGGGTGTATAGGGCCATACGGGGTGGACATGTTGGAGTCTAGGTGAGTCCCTGGTGGTCCAATGGGGTCGAGTGAGGTCTTATTTTGAAGCTCTCGTGCAGCAGCATCCGACTGGGCTAATGGTTCGTCCGTGTTCAATAGTCTGCGCATGCGCAGTCTGGCCGTAGTATAGAAAACAGGCATTTTGGGTGCTATGTAGGGGTGCGTTTGGGTTAGAGATGGGCTAATCACGGTTCGAATGGGTCGTGTGAGGTGTCAAAGTGAAGCTTGTGTGGGGTAGAGTCAGAATGATGTGTTTTTGAATGCAAGTCGCGTCAATCTGCGCATGCGCAGTTGGTTGTATTAAGTAAAGTGGCCATTTTGGGGCAGTACATGAAGGTGTTTGGGGTAGAGATGGACCGCTATGGGTCTGACTGGGTCGTGGAGGGTGTCAAAGTGAAGCTTGTGTGGGGTAGAGTCAGAATGGCGTGTTTTTGAATGCAAGTCGCGTCAATCTGCGCAGGCGCAGTTGGTTGTAGTAAGTAAAGTGGCCATTTTCGGGCAGTACATGAAGGTATTTGGGATCGAGATGGGCTATTCACGGTTCGAATGCGTCCTGGAAGGTGTCATCTTGTAGTTCTCGGGCTGTACATTCCGATTTGAGGGATGTTCGCGTCATCTGTGACGTCATCGGTGACGTTATCGGTACGAGTAGTAGCGAAAGTGGACATTTTCGGGCAGTACATGAAGGTATTTGGGATCGAGATGGGCTATTCACGGTTCGAATGCGTCCTGGAAGGTGTCATCTTGTAGTTCTCGGGGTGTACATTCCGATTTGAGGGATGTTCGCGTCATCTGTGACGTCATCGGTGACGTCATCGGTACGAGTAGTAGCGAAAGTGGACATTTTCGGGCAGTACATGAAGGTATTTGGGATCGAGATGGGCTATTCACGGTTCGAATGCGTCCTGGAAGGTGTCATCTTGTAGTTCTCGGGGTGTACATTCCGATTTGAGGGATGTTCGCGTCATCTGTGACGTCATCGGTGACGTCATCGGTACGAGTAGTAGCGAAAGTGGACATTTTCGGGCAGTACATGAAGGTATTTGGGGTCGAGATGGGCTATTCACGGTTCGAATGCGTCCTGGAAGGTGTCATCTTGTAGTTCTCGGGGTGTACATTCCGATTTGAGGGGTGTCCGCGTCATCTGTGACGTCATTGATGACGTCATCGGTACGAGTAGTAGCGAAAGTGGACATTTTGTGGGTGCGTGAGGGTGAGTTTGGTGTAGAGATGCACCATCCTTAGTCCGAATGCGTCGTGTGAGGTGTCATTTTGTAGCTCTCGGGGTGTACATTCCCAATTGAGGCATGTCCGAAGCATCTGTGACGTCATCGATGACGTCATCAGTAGGAGTATTAGCGAAAGTGAGCCTTTTTGGGGCAGTGCAGGAAGGTATTTGGTGTAGAGATGGACCATCCGCGTTGCGAATGCGTCGTGTGGGGTATCATGTTGTAGCTCTCGGAGTATATACCCTGATTTCAGGGATATTTATAGCATCTGTGACGTCATTGGTGACGTCATTAGTACAAGTTGTAGCGAAAGTGGGCGTTCGAATGCGTCCTGGAAGGTGTCATCTTGTAGTTCTCGGGGTGTACATTCCGATTTGAGGGGTGTCCGCGTCATCTGTGACGTCATTGATGACGTCATCGGTACGAGTAGTAGCGAAAGTGGACATTTTGTGGGTGCGTGAGGTGAGTTTGGTGTAGAGATGCACCATCCTTAGTCCGAATGCGTCGTGTGGGGTGTCATTTTGTAGCTCTCGGGGTGTACATTCCTAATTGAGGCATGTCCGAAGCATCTGTGACGTCATCGATGACGTCATCAGTAGGAGTATTAGCGAAAGTGAGCCTTTTGGGGCAGTGCAGGAAGGTATTTGGTGTAGAGATGGACCATCCGCGTTGCGAATGCGTCGTGTGGGGGTATCATGTTGTAGCTCTCGGAGTATAGACCTGATTTCAGGCATATTTATAGCATCTGTGACGTCATTGGTGACGTCATTAGTACAAGTTGTAGCGAAAGTGGGCCTTTTTTAGCAGTGAAGGATGTTATTTGGTGTAGAGATGGACCATCCGCGGTCCAAATGGACCGTGTGAGGTGTCATCTTGTAGCAACGCCCACCAACACCATTCTTAATGCTTCAACGCCCTAGTGAAATAGCTCAGAAGCTCTGATATTCCATGGAATTGTCACTAATTCTTCGAAATGCGGTGATGCCCGTCAACGCCCGTCGTTACACCTTAACACTCTAACATAACGCCATGATATAGACCAGAGAGAGAACAACAACAGCAACAACAACAAGGATGACACATGAGAGAACAACAAAAACAAGAAGTATTTTTTCATATAGTTTATTCTCCCCAATGTTACATCATACCCACGCTGGGGAGCCGCGTTGGGTATATTTACAATTCAAGAAGATTCTTATCCAATCAGAGGCCACCATTTGCATGTTTCATATTCGTTCCTGTCCGTTAGATGTATTCTTGTCCAATCAGAAGTCTCCATTTCAGAAAGTGCCATCTGAACCGTTTATTCTAATCAACGTCGGGCAGGCCAGGATACCGTTGAGGCAACATATCCTCAGATAGTTGTTTGCGCATTCTGAGTATCTATCAGTGCGTGGGTGAATACTTTCATCCGATGGAGGTGGTGGTCAGGTTAACCACGAAGAACGCAACATTGGTCATTATCTCCACTATCCACTTGGTGTTACAATTCAAGAAGACTCTTGTCCAATCAGAGGCCACCATTTGCATCTGTCATATTCGTTCCTGTCCGTTAGATGTATTCTTGTCCAATCAGAAGTCTTCATTTCAGAAAGTTCCATCTACGGCCATGTTCGCTTTGAACCGTTTATTGTAATCATCATCGGGCAGCCCAGGATACCGTTGAGGCAACATATCCTCAGATAGTTGCTTGTGCATTCTGAGTATCTATCAGTGCCTGGGTGAATACATTCACCCGATGGGTTGAGCCCCAATGTTACATCATACCCAGGCTGGGGGAGCCGCCTTGGGTATGTTTAGTATGTTCACAGCAAAACAAATTGAAATATCAAACACCATGTTTTATTATTTAACGTACCGTCACATTATGTACAAGTGTTTACTGAGCTCAAGTCAACGATCAGCATGTAGACATAGAGACTATGTGCGGCATCTTATGGTATTCATCAGTGCGCGGGTGACGCATTCAACCGATGGCGGTGGTCGGTCAGCTTGGTAAGGAAGAACGTGGCATTGGTGACCTTCTCTACGACCCATTGTATGTTGGGGCGTTGACGATGTGCCCACCTCAAGGGTTCCACGGTGTCCAGTATCTCCAGCATCGTCTCTAGTGACCTCCGGTTAATGATGGTGAGCGGTTGGTCAAACACATGGCTGTTATTACTGGCATAATAATACCGTAACTGGTCCGTCTTTTGTGACGTAAGATGTACCCGAAAGCAACATTCAATTTGAAGGCCGTAGTTTGATCTTTGAAGATGGCTTCCACGTAGCTGCGTAGACGGGTGAGGTGGGTCAGTGGGAAATTGTAGATATCTGGAATGGGGCGATCACGGTGGAAAATGTGCCGTATCATGGGCCATTGGCGCCGATCGATGTTGTCATTCACTGGATGGACGTCCTGTAACAGATCGCTGGGAATATCCACTGCATCTTCCAGAAAATGTCCGATGTCGTCAGGCGTATGACTGGCAACAGCAATGCTAGGGACTGGCTGGATATCTAGGCTCTTCTGAACTGTGGGTATAGGCGGGCTCTCCGTGATCGCATCACCAATGGCGTTCGTCTCCCCAGGCTTATCTTCACTGGGTCTCACCTTCCGCGGCTCCTCTTCAGTAGGAAGTTGTCGCCCAAACCGTAGAGACGGACCATGAATCAAACGCTGATGCCGTCTTAACTGAATGCGTCGTTTGAAGAGTTGACCACATTCATCACATTGTTCCTTCGCGCCCTCGTGGAGTGAGCGTTCGTGGCGCAGTAAAGCATCTTCCCGATTAAATAACCGTGCGCAGGTTATACAAGTATATAGTTTACCGTTGTGGGTGGAGGCCTCGTGGCGTCGCAAATCTTCTGGGCGAGTAAACTGCTTCTGGCAAGTTGTGCAAGTGAACATCTTGGTGGTTGACAGAGTGTCTGATGAAACGGCAAGGCCGCTTCCCCTTTATAGCACGCTAGCTGGTAATCTATTTTTAGCACACTCTACCCCAAGTCGAGGATCGAGACTGGTGTACTGGTGTACGACTGAGCGGCATTGCGCGCGCGCATGAAGACCCTCATGCATACCTCAATGCAGGCGCAGACGCGAAGTGCCCGGATGTAAAAATGACGTCACTTCCGGTTTGGGTGAATGGAGCGTGACGTTTGGACATGTCCAGACTTGTCTGACCGCCATTGTTGGAAAATGGCGGATAATGGCGGAAGGTGGCCACCATTGTGGGGAAATGGCGGCTAATGGCGGCTAATGGCGGCTAATGCCGGAAGGTGACCGCCATTGTGGAAAAACCCCACAGACAGGTCAGAACATGCATTTCTATGATGTTCACGCATAATAAAAGAATTGATCTGTAATCTGTCTTGTTGTTGCTCTCTATTTTGCACTAACCCATCAGAATAGTACGTATCACGGACTACACCCGACGTCTAGGCGCGCATGTGTGACATGGTCTATAAAACACGTCTCTCGGGATCACACACCTTCATTTCTACGGTTGCAGAGCCATGACGGAGATCCAGCCCTGTACGACTCGCATTTTACAGCATGCCACCGCGGTGAATTCATTCACGGGTTACCGAGCAGTGGTCCGGTCCATGTTTGCAGATGGCGACGACAACGAGGGACGACGCCAGATCCTGAACGAGTTCACAGAAGCGGTCCTCCACAGAGTGCACTCGATGGAGAGGCGTGCCATCACTCATCACTACTGGACTATGACAGCCATCCTTGATGCTCGCGCTATGGACCAGGAGCGCCGGGTTGTGTTTCTTGGATCGGAGCTCTTGGGGCTCAAAGCCTGTGGAGCTCAGAGCTCGGAAGTGACATTTGCATATGACCTCTGTGAGGTCACTTCCGCTTCCGTTCACGTGACCGGAACTGACCTTTGACCTCGGC
>JAVTVY010025574.1:0-111061 GCA_036873755.1 Hanleya hanleyi
TGGTACGAACCACTATGTTTTTGGCCAATTTTACCATGGTGCATTCAGCTTATCAACGTACATGTACCATGGTACCATGGTAGAGCCATAGTACATGTAACATGGTAAAACCATGGTTCTATGGTAAAACCATGGTTCTATGGTAAAACTATTTATGTCCTGTGGTAAAACCATGATTCTATGGTTCAACTATGGTACATGTACCGTGGTAATAAAACGGTTTTATGTATTTGTCCATTACCTGTTATGTAACAGCCCTTTTAATGTTGCGTTTAACTGTTCTCTCTAATGATTATTCGGCGGCAGAATTTCTCTAGCTAAATCAACAGAAAAGAGGTCAACTGTGATATGATCTGCTTTAATTAGCAGAAATATACTTTACTGAATTGTGACCAATAGTAATTCCCGAATAATGTGTTGAATCACACTAGACCAATGATCAGTCTCAATTGGACTTAAACAAAGCCGACCACTGTGCCCGAGTTTTATTACTTTCGGAATGGAGGAAATACTGGAATTCAATTGATCGCAAATAATGTTACTGGTCGTTAAAAATTTACAGATATTTCGGAATCACCTGTTTTCATCCACCATCGGTTCATCTGAATATCAACCATTCGTAGAGCTATATCTAGCCGATACCTTCAGAGGTACGAATATTGGCCGACAGGGCGAAGCTCTGAATTAGTTACTATTTTTTTATCTTCAACATTCGCGTCGGTCTGTGGTTGAATTGAGTTTTATATATACAATATATGTTTCAGGAGTTGCATGAACAATCTGTAATTCATCAGATTTCTCAAGTTCTCCGCCGGATGAAGACCGAACAGTATAAGGTGAGTATCGGATATCGCTCCTCGATAATGGGGACGCACGATCTGCAAACCATCTTATGGATGGCGAAGTGTACGCAAATAGGATTGTGGGAGAAAATTGGAAGGAAATCCAGTCAATCATGAAGTATCTATTAAGGTACATTAAATTCCCGTCCGTAAATATGGCACTTTTATGGACAGGTGGACTGGAAATCTTGCCTGTAGCAATATCTTGCGACATTTGCTAAGAAGGCTTTGGTCTTTAATATACTAATACATGCCTCAGGCATTTCGAACGACAGCTGTCTTACTGAACTTCTTTGCGTAAATGATATTACCCAAGAAATGATTTTCGATAGATTTCAGTCGTATTCAGGCTTTCTTGCGTGACCAATGCATCCGATTATATCTGCACATTGTGTGTATGTCGATCAGCTCTGTGTGTTTGACGGATATAAAGTCTGTTATAGGTAAATACCAGAATCGTTGTCAGATTTTCATTTCTAACCCGCTTGACCCTTGACAGCCTACCATTTGCGCTGAAGTAATTAATTTCCAAGGCCAGACTTCAAGGATTATGTCTCTCCCAATCCCCCTGCACATGTCGGTTTTTGTTTCTATGGATACATCTCTCCGCCGAATGAATTACAATTTTCGCTAGAAGAAGGACTTGGGCCTACATGTACTCGGAAGTGGTAAAGCTTAGTGAGTTTCGTAAGGTTGTTTAAGTTTTCCAAGGGACATCTGACTCTCAGAGTTCCTCAAAGGAAACTCGTAAGTTACACGACACATGGCGGTTGTCCAATCTTTGCACGCTCTATTCTATAAATGTCTTATAGTGAGAACTAATCAACCGATTGTTTGACATTTTCTGTGCCATTTTCATTATTTCCTATAAGACTGCTCACGAAAATGGCTATGGTATAGATGACATTTAAAATACAATCATTAATAGTTTGAGCTCCACAAGTGACCGTCACGCCATCCGCATCAACTAACGGTCGGTTAATTACCAAAGATTGTCTTCGGTTTATATAGAACATCGCCATATCCATCCCCACGTCCCCTACCCTCAATAATTAAGAGCACTTTTAGACACTTTTCACAGCAACCTGAAAGGACATTTGACAATATACATATTATATTAAAGTTTATATTGTGTATATTACGTCAGATGTCACCGATATAATTTTGTGAAAAGAAAATATTATTCAATAGGTATTATACTTCTCGAGATTTTGTCGTCTGAAAATCTGAGTCTCGCTTCAAGAGAAGGGGCAATGTAGAGGATTGATGACCCTTATCAACTAATTCAACATAGGAAAAGTATTGAATCTGAAAATGTCATTTTGCCACGATCCCATGTTTGAACAAAGTATGACGTATTTAGGTGTCCACGGTCAATGTTTCAGTTTTGCATGTGATACTGATGCCTGATTATCGCTGGACCGTAAAGGCATGGCAATTTCAGGAATTTATGTTATATTATTAACAAAAAAGAAGGAGTAGCGTTGAAAAAAAAAAAAAAACGAGTCGTGAAAAAAATGAGTTGAGATCAGAGGGACTCATTGGTGAGAAGGTATATGGTTATCGTAGTGTACTCTTCTCATGATCTGACGGCTTCGGCCATTGGGGTGGGGGGGGTAAATAGAATCCAGTCCTCTCTATTTCAGATCGTTTGTGTTTTTCAACAGAGTTTGTTGGATTAGAGATGTAAAGCTACAAAACATGATGCAGAATTGGTACTACCTTGACTTCTGGCGTATAATGTAAAGAACAACGAAACGAAAATGTCTCAAGTGTCTGTTCCTGTTCCCAGCCCGCTATTCTCTGTTTCTTGTTGTGATCGCCGAAAACTCACAGGAATAGTAACTCTTCTGAGAATAATATACTTTCCTCAGTAATGGCCTCTTACAAAGAACTACAGTCACTCAATCTGCGTCCGGAGACCGCAATAATGTCACGTTCCAAAATTAATGCATTGGAATCTCCAAAGCTTCGAATCAATCCAATCTGGTGAATTTAATCAGGAGACTGGAATGCCGTCTCCATGCTCTGACAGCCGGTTTTCTCTTCAGAGAGGTTTGAATTAGGCGCGTGAATATCTTCGGCCAAGATGTCATTGAATCTGACTGATTGTTAAATGATTGATGATGATGGAGAGGCATGCTTCTATTAACAGCGTGGAAGTAACAAGCGTGAAGCTTGAACATGCCCAGAGAAACGGGAGATAAGTTGACCTTGGCCCATTTAGATACATCAGACGTATACATTAAACCGCCGCAAGGATAAGATTTAGTCTTGTATTAAGCAAGAACACGAGTGTCATCCATTATCCTGAAGAAAATACGTTCAAAGCTCCCATGGGACCATGTTCTCAACCCAAATCGGGATTAAATGAACCGATTGGTGTTTCTCCTCATTTCACACGTACTCGAGTCGTAAACATAAATCCAGACATGATTATTGAATCGATCAGAATATGAACATGCTTGAAGCAAGGTGACAGAACTGCTTTTACGACGCACGTCTTTGGACTACAAACCACAGACAACAAATAAATTGCTTGTTTATCTTTTATCTCTTCAAAATCCATTTGGTCTCTTATAACATATTTGAATACAGCGTTAGTGGATCTACATGCTTAAAAGTCAATAGAAGTTCAAAAATCTCGTGTGAGTGCTTCATTAGGACAGGATATATTTATTTGTTCTACATTACCCACACAATTATTGATTTCTTAACAATTTACAAGACGTGTGTGATCTTAATTTCCCACCTGCCCTCCCTTGTTTTTTGATAAGGAACAGTTATGGTAATCAACAAGTGTAGGTAGAAATAAAATATTGTTGCACCTAAACATGTTTATGTGCTGATAAGTGCCACAGTGCAAAAGAGGGCAAGTTGTTATATTAGATGTTTCAAGTATATGTTTCGGTTGGTCCTTCTGACACCGGTTAATTTGTTTAAAGTACAAGATCTCAAATTAATTTCTGGATATCAAGCTGAAACGCTTTTGGGGCAGATACAAATAGGGGAAGAGTTCTGATAACGGGAGTCATTTCCGAATTTTCTTTACTGTTGTCCAAAGCTGAATCCCTTGTGGTGTCTTAGATAACAGAAGTGTTTTAATATCCCAGTATATAGGTAAACAAATAAAAGATAAATTGTAAATATCCTAGCTGATTTATGCATGTTCCAAATACAGGAAAATTATATCTCGCAATTTTTCAAGAGAAAAATTATCTCTCTAAAGGGAAAAACATCATTGGAAGGCGTTGTTAAGTGAAAAACATGTTTCCTGACCTCACCTGCAGAATACAAATAAATGCTAACAATATATCAAAAACGAAAGTAGTACATCCAGACGCACTGCTACTGAATTTAACACATTGAGATGGTTTGTCCTAAAACAACGAACGTCTGGATATCACTGCATTACACAATCTGTATTTACATGTACATCTGCAAATATCCCACAGATATTATTACACATATCATTCCATGTCTTGGTGTGTACGTCACAAATCTCTAGTTCGGTATGAATGATACTTGTGCTTATACATGTGTCACTTTCAGCAATATAATTAGCCCATGATATCATTATTTACCATATCTATTGTGTTGAAGTGAAAGTTTTGAAAACTGACAATGACAAAAACGTGATTTTCCTGTGAAAGCTCGTGTCAGAGATACACCTGCCATTGATACGGTTTTGATGCTATAGGAACATTGTTGGTTATTTGCGTCATCACTCGAGAGATGAAGAAAAATTCATGACTTAGTGATTACAATACATATGGAAAGTGGTAAGAGGCGCCGACATGCTGACAGAGCCATATGATTTCACAGTATATTCTTCTGGTTAACCTATTCTAAAGCACATACATAGACGACGGCAACAAGGAATCCGAAATAATTGATCAAGGTTGCCGTCCTGCTGTTCTCGTAATAATATAGCCGACAATGGGGAAATTTCCGTGAAAAGACCAGAACAACCACTAAACAAAAAGTATTTACCATACATTCGAAGGCCGCTCAGTCACTCATTTCATCGACCGCTCAGTCACTCATTTCATCGACCTCCGCAAGCATTCACTACTACAGAAAATACATGGTAATGTAAGGCTGGGCTGATCTTTTGATTCTTGTTAACGTATATGACAGGACATACAATTGGAATGCTATTCTTATTGTCTGCGACAGCACTCAACGCGACGGCGCTCGAAGTTCCTGCTGTTCTTCTCACTCGAAATGACATAAACCAATAAATCACGCCATCGTCACCTGCCGACGACGTGAAAAAATCCGATCTTGTGGTGTCAGGTGAACGCGAGATTAATGTTCATAAAACATACTTGTTTGAATTATCCTCATAAAATCCGTATTATTTAATGACCAATCAGTCTAGGTTATCGCAGACGATCGTTGATTGTGTATTTAATATGGAAGATAGCTGTCTGAATATTTGTTTTCTTTATTGCTATGACAAGTCAATATGCGCAGAGAAAATGAAGTTTACCTTACCAAGGAAAATCTCCGACCTGATGCTCCATCGTTGCATAGGGATATTCATGTTTGTATTGGAAACTTTTAATGGTGATTCGGGAATTACAACCGTCTGGTCCGTCATTCACAATTCAGTCGTCGTCCGAGACCGCAACGTTCCTATCTTAGATAGCACCAGTCCAACATTTAACATGGCCAGTATAGAGTTCAGCCCCCCTCCCCCCTCCACTTTCAAATGTGCTCCGCGGCTCCTGTTCTTAATCCATAATATTCGTTGTAAAGTCGTCATCTAGGGAATGATGTATCTCAGTCACGCTTTGATTAATGTAACTGTTCATATGAGCACCATCAGAATCTTGAAGTACATGGGTTCATACGACCCTTAGCCCCGGGTTAAGCGCAATTACACACAGGTTACGAAACGAAACGCCATAGATCTTACACAATACGCTCGTATTTTGCTATCAGCATGTGGTATGTATCGTCAAATTTGAGAAACTTTGAGTGGGGGCGCTTGGTGGCATAGCACTGTTTTATAAGTTTCTGCAACAATGTTTTGTGACGTTGATTAAACCGTCACATTTAATACAGGATCTAGCAAATGCAACTAGGCGAGATACGCCATATGCAGGTCTCACTGGAATATTACTGTCCAGAAAGGGATAGTTTACGATGTCTCAATTGTAATCATCTCTTTTGTCATAAAGTCGACGAGAGAGAAGGCCCGCTTCATTTTTATAGAGATATAGGTCTAAATATGATGTGCCTCTAGGGCTATCTGTGGTTTCCTTCAAATCCAGTGAAGTTAGATATATATTCTTCACTGCCTCATTTATATAGCAATTATCCACAGCGAGAAGATCGTCCACCTAGCGTTTGGTGAATGAGAAGGAACGGGTTTTGAACGGATCAGTTTTTGAAAGCACCTGCATATAGTGATATTCATTAGAGAACAGATATAGGTCAGCCAACAGCGGTGCACAATTAGTACCCATTGGAATACCTATTTGCTCTTGATATATTGTGTTGCCAAATTTCAGATAGATATTTTTAATGAGAAACTCAAGCAACTCTATCGACAACGAAACATCCCATGAATGATAACTCTTGTATGTAGTAGATCTAAAGAATACTGACTTCTGACTTTAATATATCTGCGATGAGTTTTTTTGAACACAGACACTATTAATGAACTTAGACGGTCAATAATGTCCTGATGAGGGATTGTAGTAGGCCCTATAGAGAGTCAAGAAATCCCATGTGGATACATGTGTGTACGGTATGTAACCTTTGGCATCAAGTTCTTACGTAAGATATTTTGAGTTTTTGAGTACATTCAACGCCAGAGTTTTTAGAAATAGTGGCGCAATACCTTTCCCAAAATGCTTTCACCTCCTGAAGGGCCCTTGTCAACAGCGTTGAAAGAAGCTTCGTGATGCAGCTTCTAGAACCAGCTATGAATCTAGCTTTGTATGATGATTTATGTATTTTGGGAGTACTTTCTTATACTTTTGGTATGTCGTTATGCTTGGTTGGAAGACAAATACCTCTTTCCTTGAGACACGTTTGTGATTGTTAAATAAATCTTCCAGAGTAATGCAGTTTGGGAGTAAGTGAACGTATTTGATGATGATATATTTGCACTCAATTCCTTAACCAGCACCTGGTAACAATAATATTTACATATAAATATTATATTATTTGGAGCTTTGTCTGCTGGGATTATGACGAATTTACTCTGGAGATTTGCTAGAACTTCTTGCGAATTGAGGTTTCTCAGTACTTTTGCTTAGGGAAGGGTACTTCTGTCAATATAGCGGATTGTTTCAACGACCGTGCTCTTGGTGAGGTCTAGCCAATCAGCGAGTACTGTAGGTTCAACTTTTTCTCGCTTAGACCAATCAATAACGTATAGTTCCAGAGCAGACAGGGCAATATTTTGGTCGGCCTTCAGATTTATTCTTCTCTGCTCTCTATATTTAAGTCCCTTCATCAGGAGTAATCTTAGGTCGTTATCACTCGCCACATCAAGGTTACCAGTCACAATATATTTGCATGGTGTATAGATAAAGTTCGACGACTTACAATCACAACTATAGCCTCCCGACGTGTATGCATGTAAGTTCCAGTCAAATTCCATTAGAGTAATTGAATAGTTTGGAACAGCGTTGCGTACGTCTGTATCCTTCAGGATTCCAGATAAATTAATAATTTCCAGTTCTTTATCTAAATAGTTGGGTTCCAAGAAAAGTCTATATTGGGATGTTTCGATTATGTTCACTGAACGATACAACCGAAAATACGCTATATCTTGACACACTTTAGTGATTTTGGGTGGTATTATATTTCCTGATGACGCAGATTGTTGTATATCTCTGGCTATATGATATAAAGCTCTCAGAGGTAATGCATACAGAACTGTACGTAAGCTATGTATACTATTGGGTGTGTTAGTTAAACCCACTAAGTAATTTAAAGTGATATGATCGTGAATCATCGCACTATTAAACTTTCTCCAACCATGGCTGCGATGTCTCCGTTGATGGGGTTTAAATAGCTGGGTAACATTGGATATATTTGAACGGCGGTTTGTAACATTGCCGAACCCACTGACATTATCATTTAAACCATACGGAAACACTGCCACAAGTTCTAGCATCCAGAATAGTTCTCGCTCTCGGATTTTTCTCTCAAATTCAAAGGGGGAATCCTTGGTAGATGGATAGACGACGTCTATGGTCTGAATACTAAAGTTGTCCCAGCCATGGTCGGACTTGATTAAGCCAGGAGTAGCCATGCATGGGCTGCAGGCATGTGGATGAGTTTGGTGCTTCAACTGATACCAAAGGTAATTTTTACAGACGGAGATGATTATTTTACCTATTTTCTCTCATACAAAGAAGTTCAATGTGCTTCTCATGATTTTTAAAAGCCATTTCACTGTATTTCTCTCGTGCGTGGATTGACTTATGCCAAAAAGATGATCTGAGGTTTTATCTGCAGAAACATGAAGACTTGAATGTCATTTCCAGCCCGCGTATTTTCTAACCCGAATGTATACTTTTACTTCCCCAGTCGTATTCGGTTAACTTTCCAGTTTGGGAAAAACTTTGTAGTCAGCATCGTTTTTGGACAAAATGATTTGTTCTTTAGAAATGAACTAAATCAATTCCCCATTCCCTCCACCCTGTTTCATGTGCCACACTGACATACTTTCCCTGGCTAATTGCATTTTTTACGAGTTTCCTAGAACAGCAACTTTGGGAATAGGGTACATATTTTACCACCACAGAGAGATAAATATGTACAAAACATTATCCTTTTCAAACAGTCTGAAGACCCGGGCACAACCACATTATCAATACTTTCCACTTTAGATATCGTGATCTTCACGTTTCTGATAATTGGTGTGGATTTGTTGTCAAATGTAATTAGTGAAGATGGATGAGAATCAGTATTACGCATAACCAATTGACGCAGTGCCACTGTATTACGGTCATGAAGAGTTCGCGTTAGTTTAGAGCAGAGCCAGGACGAGGTAGAATTTACCTGAACATTAATTTAACTTACCCGTGAATGTACTACTTGTGAAGATTCGTACAATTCTGATATTATTGGGACATTCTACTTCAAAGTTCCCATTCAGTATTTCGTTCCTGGTCTCCTCGGAACTTTTGGTCAGAGGAACTTCTTTGAAGCTCGATTTGACTGTCTTGAACCGTCTATCTGATTCGTCTTCACTGGTTTCGTTGTCTTCACCGTGTCGAGATATTACAGGTAACCTAAAAAACATAACAGGAATATTATACAGTGTATCTATTTATATTTAATTAGACATGGAAATATTATTATTTGGATAGTATATAGAATCGCAATATATATGGACGGAAATGAAGTGAAATAAATGGAGATATGGCCACTAAGTACATAATTCAAACCATAACCTTATTGATCTACACTGGCAATATTGGCATTATACTACCTAACGTCAATACAGAAGACATTCTACAGCCAATCAATTACATGGCGGAATTGCCTTGAGGTTTGAGATGGGACAACGTTGAATTCCCCATGTATGAGGTGAGGCAAAGGTGAATTCCACAAAGATTGAGGTGGGGCAAAGTTGAATTCTCCATGTGGTAATTTCCGCCATGAATGACATGAGACAAAGATGAATTATGCCATGTTTGAAGAGTGAGGCAATGGTTAATTCCGCCATGTTTGAGGTGAGGAAAACTGGTGAATTCTGTCATGCTTGAGGTGAGACAAAGGTGAATTATACCATGTGAGATGAGGCTAAGGTGAATTCCGTCATGTCTGAGGTGAGGCAAAGGTGAATTCTGTCATGTTTGAGGTGAGGCAAAGGTGAATTCCGCCATGTTTGAGGTGAGGCTGAGATGAATTCCGCCATGTTTAAGGCGAGGCAAAGGTGAATTTCACCATGTTTGATGTAGGACAAAGTTGATTTCCCCATGTTTGAGGTGAGACAAATGTGAATTCTGTCAAGATTGAGATGGGGCAAAGGTAAATTCCGCCATGATTGAGGTCGCACAAAGTTGAAATTCTCCACGTTTGATCTGAGGCAAAGGTGAATTCCGCCAAGATTGATGTGAGGACAAAAGTGAATTCCGTAGAGTTTTAGGTGAGGCAAAGGTGAATTCCGCCATGTTTGAGGTGAGGCAAAGGTGAATTCCGCCATGTTCGGGATGAGGCAAATGTGAATTCCGCCATGTTTGAGGTGAGGCAATGAGAATTCCGCCATGTTTGAGGTGAGGCAAAGATAAATTTCACCATGTTTGAGGTGAGGCAAAGGTAAATTCGGCTATGATTGAGGTGGCACAAAGTTGAAATTCTCCACGTTTGATCTGAGGCAAAGGTGAATTCTGCCAAGATTGAGGTCAGGACAAAAGCGAATTCCGTAGAGTTTTAGGTGAGGCAAAGGTGAATTCCGCCATGTTTGAGGTGAGGCAAAGGTGAATTCCTCCATGTTCGGGATGAGGCAGATGTGAATTCCGCCATGTTTGAGGCGAGGCAAAGAAGAATTTCACCATGTTTGATGTAGGACAAAGTTGATTTCCCCATGTTTGAGGTGAGGCAAATGTGAATTCTGCCAAGATTGAGATGGGGCAAAGGTAAATTCCGCCATGATTGAGGTGGCACAAAGTTGAAATTCTCCATGTTTGATCTGAGGCAAAGGTGAATTCCGCCAAGATTGAGGTGAGGACAAAAGGTGAATTCCGTAGAGTTTTAGGTGGGGCAAAGGTGAATTCCGCCATGTTTGAGGTGAGGCAAATGTGAATTCCTCCATGTTCGGGGTGAGGCAAATGTGAATTCCGCCATGTTTGAGGTGAGGCAAGGAGAATTCCGCCATGTTTGAGGTGAGACAATGTGAATGTGAATTCCGCCATGTTTGAGGTGAAGCAAAGATAAATTTCACCATGTTTGAGGTGAGGCAAAGGTAAATTCCGCTATGATTGAGGTGGCACAAAGTTGAAATTCTCCACGTTTGATCTGAGGCAAAGGTGAATTCTGCCAAGATTGAGGTCAGGACAAAAGCGAATTCCGTAGAGTTTTAGGTGAGGCAAAGGTGAATTCCGCCATGTTTGAGGTGAGGCAAAGGTGAATTCCTCCATGTTCGGGATGAGGCAGATGTGAATTCCGCCATGTTTGATGTAGGACAAAGTTGATTTCCCCATGTTTGAGGTGAGGCAAATGTGAATTCTGCCAAGATTGAGATGGGGCAAAGGTAAATTCCGCCATGATTGAGGTGGCACAAAGTTGAAATTCTCCATGTTTGATCTGAGGCAAAGGTGAATTCCGCCAAGATTGAGATGAGGACAAAAGGTGAATTCCGTAGAGTTTTAGGTGGGGCAAAGGTGAATTCCGCCATGTTTGAGGTGAGGCAAATGTGAATTCCTCCATGTTCGGGGTGAGGCAAATGTGAATTCTGCCAAGATTGAGATGGGGTAAAGGTAAATTCCGCCATGATTGAGGTGGAACAAAGTTGAAATTCTCCATGTTTGATCTGAGGCAAAGGTGAATTGCGCCAAGATAGAGGTGAGGACAAAGGTGAATTCCGTAGAGTTTTAGGTGGGGCAAAGGAGAATTCCGCCATGTTTGAGGTGAGGCAAAGGTGAATTCCTCCATGTTCGGGGTGAGGCAAATGTGAATTCCGCCATGTTTGAGGTGAGGCAAGGAGAATTCCGCCATGTTTGAGGTGAGACAATGTGAATGTGAATTCCGCCATGTTTGAGGTGAAGCAATGAGAATTCCGCCATGTTTGAGGTGGGACAAAGGTGAATTCCGCCATGTTTGAGGTGGGCAAATGTCAAATAAGTGTAGTAAAATACTCTGAAATTAGAATGTAGCAATATATATATTGAGATATATATCTGATATTGAATATCACATGAATCCATTAAGTTATTGCACGTATAGTCATTGAAATATCTTAAGCGGTATGTTTTTAAATATGAAGCTACTATATTTTTAATCAGGCTTAAAAATAATCATTCATTTATCATCACCTGTCTGTCAGGAAAGTGGGGAGGGTGGGCGTATTTTCTTTCTGATTTTAGTCTGATTACATACGAAATATATGCCGTGACAACAGACTACATGACTACACTGTTTTTTTTGTTCGGGGCGACGAGAAAATATGAGCAAGGCGGGATGACTAACAAACGATTTTTTAACGAGCCCATTATAGTGAACCTGATGAACTCTTAAGTAAAAAAAAAACAAAGTTGATGCTAACACTGCCTCCGCTGTCCGATTCATTCTCTTCTATCCATCATTAATAATCACATGAGTATCAAAGTCTAGTCAAATTTTGATCTGGCGTTTATATTCTGTAACGTCTCGCTCGTTTCTTAAGCACAAGTCAAACAGAACTAACAATTGTTGCTCTCAACTGCTTGACAGTTTCTCATTAGCAGAGCACAAACCACCAATTCTTACCTGTTTCTCTCGGTGGGATATAACAGAGTAATTATAAGAGGATATAATAGGATATATCTCCATTTCATATTTCATTCTATCAAAAAGGCAATTTTCGCTAATATAAGTGTAGAGTTCTCTTGGACTAATAATTCTCCTAACCATTTCCAGTCCGACAGAAAAATTCCCATTATTCATTAGGCCTGTACATGTTGCCCAGTCCACAAAGATTCCACCTGGACCTCAGTGTAGTGGATGTTCACCTTACAAATGAGAAAATGGGAAACAGAGAGGACACTGGATAGATAGACTGGCTGTTCTTAGTGCTGAGTGAGTATGGTGCAATTCAAAGACGATATGTGAATCTTTATTCAACCTGGAACATCATAGAGGTGAATTTTTGTTGTGTTTGACCTTAATCTTGCTAGGGGCTGGTGTTGACAGAAGAATAGGCCACATATACTTGGGTGAATCTATCACAACGTTGCAAATGTATATATAAATCATCGGAAATAGGAATCACAAATACCTGTTAGTATTATTTTTTAATCTTGTCTTTCTAGATTGATGCGGTCGGTTCTTCATGGACGTCGACTGTTCACCCCTTGTCGATCGACTTGACGCACTACCCATCCCCACATATGGCTTCTACACACCGGAACTCAACAATGAATAGGCCTACTCAGACCTGCCTCGGAAGCTGATATTGTCCAGTTATACTAGTAAATACACAACATTGGTCAAATTGCATTCCATGGCCTTGTTGTCACCTACTCCACACTGTCTGGAAAAACGTTCGATGTTGAGGATAGAGAAATAGTTAACTCCCTGTTAACAAATACGATACCTCATATGCTCACAACTGAAGTGTTCTGGTTATGCACATGTACCGTACCGGATATTTGTACGTGTCCAAACTGTCCCCACTTTCGAGGAAATGACAAAACATGTTACCAAACCTACAGCCCCTTGTTTATAGTAAACCACTTCTAAACGTAGGTCGAACAATGGGGCTTTATTAACCTCGACCTAATCTATACAAAGGCTCGTGTTGTTTCGCGGGATGTGCTATTGTGCCCGAGTTAAGCTATGTTCAGGCTGAACTGCAGAAAACAGTTGCAATAGGCAAGCCACTTTGTATACGACTTTACCAAATCATGATATTGTTGACTTTTCCTAATTTTGTTTGGAGGTATTCCTACGAAGTAGGCTACAGATCGCAAATTGTCCGGTAATGAGTGAGTGAGTCAGTCCATCCGAATCCTTTCGTCGGCAAAATAAGGAGAACCGTTGACATTAGAACCTTGATTTTTGGCATGAACGTGCATTAGGGCATTTGTTACCAGCAAGTTCTGATCTGAAATAATTCTGATTAAAATTAGATTTATAATTAACACTTCAGTATATTGTTATATATATGTAAGCTGTAGCCTGTAACGTGTAGGCTATCCTGTTTCACATCCAAACTATGTATGTCATCATTGCCAAGAAAACTGTGGTCCGTTTTGCTCCAGCGTTTTATCGCATTTAATGAGTAGGCCTATCAGTTACACTCCGGCTAAAAATACCCTACTGCATATACCCTCAAAAATTCAGCGCTGTTTGCACAACGAAGCTGAGGTGGTTTAACGTTATCATAAAGAAAATCAACGATCAACTGCCATAGAATATAATGTGAAACAAGGAAACCGGAATAGTACATTCATCAGATTACCGATACCCAAAATGTGTTGTCTCATATATCTAAATAACAACGTGATGTAGAGACGCTATTTATTCGTCTTTGTACCGGTTATGCTCAGGAAAATCACATAGAATCATTATTATCTTGTGCATAAAAGGTGTTGGTCTCGAGTTGAATTACCGTAAACTACATAAATGCTACCTTTCTATACTATAGTACTATATATAAAAATTGGTGTATTGTTGGGAAAATAATGTGATTTAAAAAGTTGTTTTGATCCTGGACAAGGGCACTAAAAACCACTAAAGAGATGTAGATGTATTTTCACACGTAAAGCTTGAAATCTAGTGAACTTATATTATTCAATCTGTTTCCTTAAAAAAAAATGTAAAACTAAATCGGTGATCGTTATTTATTTTGGAACGAAGGCGCATTAGGAGACTGTTACCAACAAGTTCTGAGCTGACCTATTTTTGATGGAAATTTCTGGTGATTTATGATGAAAATCAGTGCCCATCTTAATATAGGCAGGATTTCAACTGGGGGTGGGGATTTCCAAGAGTTCAGTTCGTGTTCGAGTCCTAATGCCTACTGTACTTCGTAGGTCCTGTGACGTTAGTCACACTGCTCATGTTTAATAATATACCGCAGAAATGTTTTACCATATTTCGGTTAACAATTTCACAAATACGGAAATATATACCTCTTAACCTTCAACACGTGTATAGACGATTTCGCACAAGCTGGTCGTTACTGTAGGGGCTACCATATTATACCTGCCAGTCGCATACTTAACCTCAATGTGGTCACATCCCCACATATTTTATGTATATATTTGACCGCTCATCTTTGTTCACTTGTTTTGTTATATTTGCCATACTTTTGTTCCTACGAAGTAGGCTACAGATCGCAAATTGTCCGGTAATGAGTCAGTCAGTCAGTCAGTCAGTCCATCCGAATCCTTTCGTCGGCGAAATAAGGAGAACCGTTGACATTAGAATCTTGATTTTTGGCATGAACGTGCATTAGGGCATTGTTACGAGCAAGTTCTGAGTTGACCGAATTCTGATTAAAATTTTATTTATAATTATTTTTTTTATTATTTATTGATGGCTCAGCGAGTACACTGTCATGCCCATCGGGAAGCCTTGGCTGTATGTTTCACTGTATACACAGTGGTGGGATATGCCATCCGTAATTGTTTTTATGAAATAGGAAATGCTAATTTTCCATCATTTGTTAGTGCATTTATCTACACTGCTATTACCAGGCAACTTGCCATTCTTAATACACACAATTCAGTATATTGTTATAGAGATATGTAAACTGTGGCCTTTAACGTGTATCCTATTTCACATCCAAACATTTCATCACAGACCAAATCATGCAGGCTTCAAATTTAGGTCAAATTGCCACTGATGATGAAATATCCTACATCAACCAATTAAGTCAGCCTGAAGCAATAACCCAGCAGAACATAGAAAGATCTGGTATCATCCTTCAGATTAGCCTGTGAGCAACAATGATCAAATTTACTGAGGGTGAAACAAAGCTGTCCTGCAAGCCACCCAAGGAATTTATCAGCTTGTGTTGGGACATTTTGTTGGTATCATGTGAGTTGTTTAGTAGTTTACTCATTCAAATCTCCATACCATATTTTCTGTTATTCAACAGACAAATTTCTTTACTGGTTTTAATTGTTTAAGTTTTACTGGGGTTCAACTGCTACAGATAGTAACATAGTACTGATACTGTAGAAATGGGTAGTGTGAATTTAATTATTCCATGTTTAGTACAATTTGTTCACATGAATGGTGGAATGTCTGGACTCTCAAATGAAAGTGTGTTATACATGTATAGCTCAAGCATGTTAGGTTTGAGATAGGCTAAAGATAGGTTGTTCAAGGAGACTTTGTTTTGCCGCTGTTGTGTGCATTAAGGGTATGGAAACATGATATATGCACCCAGAGCCCTGATCTACAGCTGTATAAAACTCAACATCTGGCATTGACGGCATGTTTAAAGGGTCTTAATTTATTTTCTTTGGGTAGAATTTAACTAGATAAAGTAACTTTGATTGTACTTCTTGAATATTGACTATATATCACACTGGGATATAATTTAAACAAAAACATTACATGTGTAATTATGTCTAAATTTTTCTTGTCATTTCAAATTTTGATTCCTTGATTAAGGGATACAGAATCACTGCCACGGAGTGTGTTGGTGTGTCACAGAATCACTGCCACAGAGTGTGTTGGTGTGTCACAGATTCACATTAGCACAGTAACTGGTAAACTATTCATTCAATCCCATCACTTTTAATCTTCAACAAAATATTCAATACTGTTTTAATCGAAAATTTCTGGTGATTTTGATGAAAATCTCTGGTGATTCTGACTTGGGCTGCATGTGCCCATCTTAATATAGGCAGGATTTCAACTTGGGGCTGGGGGGGGGGGAGGGGGGGTGGGATTGCCAAGAGCTCAGTGCCTGTCCTAATGCCTACCTTACTTCGTAGGTCCTGTGACGCATAGTCACACTGCCATGTATACCAAGAGTCGTGCAATAAACTTGATTGAAAACTAACTCGTGTCTACCACTTCAAGTGTCCCTTATATTGTACGAGATAAGGCCTAGTACAGACGACTCAGTTTTCCTTGACAATTTTACAATGTAAACTGCTCTGCCTGCATTGCGAAATACGGCAAAAATTTAAACGGTCCAAAAAATAACAGATCAATCACAGCCAGATGTACACGTCATCATCAAAAAGAAACCGGGACGTCTCTCGAATGGAGCTAAGCAAACCCCCACTAAAAAGTTGATCTCTCCTCTGCATCACGTGAACTGTGTAAAATAGAGTCGTATCGATACTGCTATGCGGACTAAAACCTCGGGATAGCCTTCGGAATAAACAATCTGTGAATTACAAGAAGGAATAGAAAAAGCAGACCAAATATCATGATTTCTTTCTTTTTTTCAGAATGCCACACATTTTCACTATAGCACGCCAAATGAAAAGGAGTTCCCTGTTGCAAAAATGCAACGATGTCTATCAATACTCTAGTATAAACGGGTAGGACCGAGACTGCCAACAAATAGAAATGTTACTCATACACACACGATCTAAGAAATTGGACAACCGGCCGATTTCTCGAAAATTGTGGTCAGTCATCCACACGGATACTGGATAGCCTATACAAAAACTGGACAAGGAAAACTTGGACGTGTGCACCAGGCCTAATGCTGTGTGCTACTATATCCTTGGACAGATATTGTGCAGCAGTGAGGGAACAAATTGAACGGACGGTTTGATAATTCGATTTCATAATCTCTATTTGATTAGCATGATTAGTGCCGGTATCATACTTGGTTAGTGCACTGTACCGTATATTACCGGTTCATCTTTCTGGTTTGATCAAGCTCTGCATCGCCACATTAGCAAAAGGATACGGTAGATGTATTGATGAAGTATCCAATGTCTCGTCTCGCCGAAAACTAATTGGGTTGATTGTTATATAACTATCGGCTGCTAACAATATGGCATATTTTGTAATCTCGTTGGCAGCGATATGCTTTTCATGAGCACAGAAATATGACAAAAACAAAAATCTGTTGAACTTATTATCTCGCCGGTGCGTATAAAAATACAAGATGTTGTTTTATCATTAGTTCGGTTCGATAATTAGTTTTCCCCTCGTGCCGAACCACAATGTCGTTCATGTCGAGACGCTGTGAGTAGTAGAGAACAGACCGCTGGAGTCCCATTGACCTATTACTTCAACTTCCAAACAGGGTTATCTCCCCTTCTGCCAGTCGATCGACCCTGCCCTCAGTTAATTTACATATAGCCATGTAGAAAAACATTATTTCACAGAACCTGAATTTTACCAGCCAAAAACAGTCCTTATCCACATACTAAATACAAGGATATATAATTTTGCAGATGCGAATGTGCGGGACAATTGGATTCCGAAAAAACAAGCATCGCCGATTTCTTTTCAAACAAACGACCGTTAGCCTTAATGCAGGCCTAATGTTGTTGTTGTTGTTGTTGTAAAGAGATAAACAGTTATTTAATTAACCGTAGTCACCGATTGTTTGTTGTCTTTTGTCTGCCAAATCCCTCAGATGTGCTGCAGTTGATTAATTCTGGTTAATTCAAGTTGCTGCGATACAGAGCAGTTCGGATATACTCGCACTTTTAATCTCCGTCAAAAGCTACATGGCTTGGTGCAGACCCACTGTGCGGAGACTGCCAGGGCGTTTTTTTCGCTCTGTATAATTGACTGAGGGCAGGGTCGATCCACTGGCAGAAGGGGGGATAACCCTGTTTGGAGGTTGCTTTACCTCTGAGTGCAAAATTCGGGTCATCTCTGACGTCACTTCCGGTTCCCGTAACGTGTCAGGGAGTAACCTTTGACCCCTGCGCATTCGCACAATACCGGATATTAATAATGGTGCGCAGGGGTCAAAGGTCACTTGCGGTCACGGGACAAGAACCGCAAGTGACGCCACAGTGGGCACGGATGTTGCACTCAGAGGTCAAAGGTCAATGGGACTCCAGGGATCCGTTTTGGGGACTAGCTGGGCCCATAGTGATCCGATGGGTCGAGTGAGGTATCAATGTGAAACACACGTGAGGGAGCATCCAACTGGATAGGTGTGACGTAGAACTGACGTCATTCCGCGCTTGGGCACTAAAAAAAGGGCTTGGGAATGGACGTTTTGGGGTCAAGATGGGCCACTATTGGCCCGAACGGGTCGTGGAAGGTGTCAAAGTGAAGCGCTCCTCCAGGGCGATCAAGTCATGGGTGGGTGCATGTAAAATTAGGATTTGGGTTGAACATATAAAAAGCGGAACACAGACTTTACCTCTAAAATAGAGAAAACCCCTATCAACCAGGTCTAGAGGGACAAATATCGGTCTCCGGTGGATCGGGTCCTGCCGAGAGAGGCAGGGTCAATGAGTAAGTGTATGCAAATTTAGGATTTTAGAATAAGCTCTTTCAAAGGGGTCACGAGACGTCTACGGGGCTATATATATGAGGGTCAGTCAGAGTGCGCGTCATTCACCGTTCGTCATTCGGTCAACCATGTCACCAAGGGACCTGGCCATAAATACGAGGGTCAGTTAGAGTGTGCCTCATTCACCGTTCCTCATTTAGTCTATCATGTCACCAAGGGACCTGGCCATAAATACGAGGGTCAGTTAGAGTGTGCGTCATTCGCCGTTCGTCATTTGGTCAACCATGTCACGAGCCCTACGAGCCGTCCTTCCCCTTACACCCCAGGTGGTGTTACACGTCTATGAAGACAAAGCCATCATCGTGGAAGACCGTGAAGATGTTTGCTGGTCGCGCGCTGAGACCATATCGAATACGGTTACGCTACACCGTGACGGCTGGACCAAATTTAAACGGGTATTGAGCGATGAGCTCGACGGGAACCTAATCCACATGGACAATGTCATCTACGTACACCGTGGACCAATCTTCGCACGCCTGGGGCGTTACCAGGACCATACGCGAAGCTTCACCCTAGACCCTGATCTGCGGACAGCCTTCGAGAGAGTGGTGCCTATTGTGGACCAGCTGTTTACACCGGTGAGCGGTCAGCTGTTCAGTTGCGCTGGACTCGTGCCCTGCTCGAAGCGGCGGCAGAACTCAATGAGCAAATCATTAACCGCGACAAGGAGGAAGACGCGAGGAACTATCCGGTTCTCACCTCCGTGACCTACAAAGATATCCTGGATAAACTTAACACCCGTAGTCCACCTTCGAAAGACGACGACGTCATAGATTACCCGGATATGCTCAGTCCACCCAGTGGTAATCCCATCCATGCAACGGAGGCCGGTACGACGTCAGAACCCAAATGAAAGCATCCAGAAAGGAACTTTCACCCCTGCGCCAGATATTCAGTGATAATATGGGATGTACGTTTCATGTTGCTATCCCATGATGCAGCATATTGAAGGCTAATAAATAAAGCCGATTGTTTAAGGACTGTACTCACTTATCTTAAACCATGCGACGTGAAAGGTCCCGCTCACCGCTGACCCGGAATCCAGTTCATACTGAGGAGGGAAACTTTACCACAGATCCTGACGAACCGCCCATAGAAGTATTACCGATACAGGAAGCTGTGCGTACAATCTATCAACGTCACTGGTCTACCATCCAGCACTGTTTTCACCGCCATCGCCCTATATTGGTCTTGTACAATTCCCGGTTAGAGGATAACACCCGTCTCCCCCACTACGCCTATACTATTTCTGAGGACCAAGCTACAGCCTTCAAATTCAATCTTACCTTTGGGTATTTATTACGGCATAGGTACTTTTACCCCAGCCACAATGCCCTCGTGTTCGACCAGCCCATCACCATTACGGATCGGCCGTCCCTGGACACGGTACTGGACCAGATAGATACCTTGGATAGCTTGGAATGGGCCCGACAACAACGCTTCAACACCAAATGGCAGGTGGAGATGACGACGAATGTTACGTTTTACGTGACCAAACTGATCGACCACCCGATCCTTTGATCTCATGTCATGGACTTTCCCCTTCCTATAAATACGAGAGAGAGTCAAATCTTGTGCCATTCACGTACTGACCATGACGGAGCATATAATACGGGCGTTTCTCAGCTTGACCCCAGAGGTCTTCCTGTACGTCTATGCGAACAAGGGCGATATCATGGAGGAGGAAGACATCTGTGATGCGGACCCCACACAACCGCGCCCGGCTCACATTCGTCTGTCCCGGGAGGGCTGGACCAAGTTCAAACGGGTGTTATCTGATGAACTGAACGGCGACCTCATCTACTTGTGTCACGACGTGTACGTCCGACGCGACCCCTTCTTTGCTCAATTGGCTCGGCTAGATGGGGGTACAGTGCATTTTACCCTTCACCCTGTTCTATGGTCCGCGTTGGAAGATGCCGTGGCAGATGCGGATCAAGTGCTTACAGAGGAAGATTGGGTGTCAGACGAGTTGGACTGCCCATTTGCCATGGACGATGTGCGGGCAGAAGCCAAAGAAAAAATCAGAAAGAAACTCCGCCCCAGGCCCAAGATATACCCGTTATAAATAAACGATAGAGCCGGTGTCCATCATCATATTTCACCATGAAGAGCTGGGTGAAGGTGTTGAGCACGTTGTATTACAGTCCCGACCGTTCGGCAGCCTATAGTGCATTATCTGCCCTCTATCGAGCCGCTAATTCACAGGGTGAACGAGCCCAAGTCCGAGATTGGTTAAAAAAACAAGAGACATACCTTACATCGAGCTGCCCGCCGCCATTTTCCACGGAACCGGGTCATCGTTGGCGGTATATATGCCCAGTGGCAGGCCGATTTGGTCGATATGAGCGCCTTTGCCGAACACAACGATGGAAATCGGTATATCTCGACGTGCATCGATATCCTGTCAAAGTATGCGTGGGTGGTACCCATCCGAACGAAAATCGGCAAAAATCTCGTAGCTACGTTCAAGGGCATCTTCAAGATGCCGTTGTATTTGCAAACCGACGAAGGCACGGAATTCCTCAACAGACGAGACTAAGACTTTCGTTGTGGAAAGGTTCAATCGGACGTTCAAAGGCCGCATGTATAAATATTTCACCTATAAGAATACAAGGCGGTACAACGATGTTCTCCCCCAGCTGGTGGCGGGTTACAATCGAGCCTATCACCGGGGTATTCAGAGAGCACCCACCACCGTTACCAAAGGCAATGAAGCCCAAGTCCGGCGTGTCTTGTGGTGGTGCCGAAGGAGGTGTTCAAGGTCGGGGACCCTGTACTGATCAGTAAAGTCAAGGGCAAGTTCGAGAAGGGTTACCTCCCCAACTGGAGCGATGAGCACTTCCTCATTAAACGCCGCATACCCCGACAACCGCTAGTCTATGAACTGGAGGATCCTCAAGGAGAACCATTGCAAGGAACGTTTTACGAGCAAGAATTACAGCCCATGGTGAAAACAGGCCACGACTACTACACTGTGGGTAAAATGTGTGACTGGAACTTCGATCTCACCGCTGCAGTTATTCTGGCTTGATTTGTATCAGCTACTGTCGCACAAGTCATACTTGGTATGCTCACTTGGTATACTTGATTGTTAAGCCGTTTTATCCGTTGGAACGGCTCTCACAGATTTCTTAAAGGCATCCAGGCTAGATGAAACCTCTTCTTCAGATAGTCCATTCCAGCTGTTTTAACTCCGTTACTGAAAATTGCTGCCGCACAGTAGTCCTTGCAAACGATTTAGTTAAAGTCTGAGAATGCCCACTCTTACACTCTCTTACACTGCACGTCAACAGAAATAAGTCCTCTGATGGGATATTGTATTTGCCATTTACAAATTTGAATGTTTCAAACAGATCAGTTTGTCGGCAGCGGCCAGACAGATGAGAAAAGGACTGTATAGGATTGCTGGATAACGCAGGGCATCTAGTCTGCTTTTCTTCTAGTAATGCAATGTCTTTCTTTAGATGAGGGCTCCAGGAAACGCTCCCGGTTGTGCAGTATACTTATATAATACTGCAATTTTCTCCTGTAAAGCTATTCACTGAATATGTAAACCGCAAGGCCTCTCTGACTCTCAGTACTACGCACTTTACCGCATTAAAGAAAATAAGCCATTGCGTTTACCAGGCAGTCAAGCTGTCCTCGACTGAGTAAATTTGCTTGTACAATTTGGTATCATCCGCAAACAATTTTGCTATGGATAGCCCCACGTCAGGTATATCGTTTAAATAAAATTAAGAATAGCATCGAACCTAATATGGAGCCCTGCGGTACATCACTGATTACATTACGCCATTCTGAGACACCATTTCTTAAAATAACTCGTTGTCGTCTATTGGACAGGAATGCTTCAATCCAACTCAGGAGAGCACCGAATCAAAGGCTTTACTAATGTCCAGGTATATAACATCTGCCATATATCCTAATTATAGGGATTTAGTACAGCCGTTTGAACACTCTGGAAGTGGTACAAGAACACTGTTTCTGAAAACCGTGCTGATGGCACGAAATAATATTGTGCTTGTTCAAGAACTCCACAATATTTTCACACAAGATTCCCTCTAAATCTTTCCTACCTGACTGTTAGTGTCACAGGTTTGTAATTGTTCGGGTATGAATGCTGACCTTTCTTAAATAGGGGAGTAATATTTCCATCGTCCCAATCCTGTGGTATGGAAGATGTGTCTAATGGTGTGTTAAATAATAACTGAAATGGCACTGCCGCTACAGGAAGATACTTTAATGCATTTGGATGAATCCCGTCCGGGGGCCACATGCCTTATTAAGTCAAAGTCGTCTGGACAACTGTCTGTTCGCTTGGTTGACACTAATATGAACAAAGCTCAGAGATTCTTTAGGAGATATACTATGAATTGGGACTGTATGAACGGGGTCATCTTCCTCCGTGAGAACAGAGTCATTTAATACATGTGCTCTAGCATTATCGTCAATAATTGGCATATCGTCAAGTTTTAGTGCATGTAAATCATATATTAATTACTTATATGTATTAATATTAAATTCAGGCTAATTCAGTGTTGATCGGTCTTTGCTAGAACTGCTATCGGAGACGAAGTAACTTTCTCGCTTCGATGGCAAGCGTGAATAAATTGAGCTCTTAGAACAACTAATATGGCTCCGTGTAAATAGCGTCAGTTTGATTTCTAAACGGCACCGATTTTCACCGTGGTATTACATTGAATTGTTTTGACGGTGGGTTCTTTTAAAACCCAGAAATTGTTATCGAAACTAGACAAATGGCGTGCTTCAACACTAGTAAATGAGTGATTGTATTATTGATCCTTTGGGGAAATTGCTGGTACTGTACAATAGGCAATGATGCATATGTTGTGACCAAAAAGTTAACATAGTTACGCTTTTTGTCGTTCGCAGCAGTTAAGTTTCGTTTACGAAACGCGACAGTCTACTTTGGTTCTCGTCTTGGTCAAAATATAATCAAGGTTTTGATCAATATGACTATACTACACAGAGCCAATATGATAGCATGTTTTTGCATTATATGGCAATTGCCAGAGATTGAGAACAACCTTAATGGGCAGACGTCGGCACGCACAGCTCCCATCACCTTCAATAACCTATCACAACCTGCTATATCTGTCGAGTCTACACATATGTGAGAATGGCATCCATCTGTCGTGTAGTTGTTTTAAAGAGCAATATCCTCTACATTGTGGAAAAATGGTAGCTCAAGACGTGGCGACACCAGTCCTTTACTGCTTTTCGCGGATATGATTTTGTCCGTCTTGAGTTCTTGCTGTGTATTATCATAGCAATGTAGGTAAATGATAAAAGTTTGAGTTTCGTCTGCATGTGGGATCCTCCATTAATCCTTATGATGAAATATTTTCCCACACTTTAAGTAGATTTTACAGTGGATCTATGAATTGTTGCGCACAGTGTTCCAATATCAGAACACCTACGAACAATTTGTAATGGAGTGGATTATGTCTCATGGCTTTTGTTCTGGTGAACACCCCCATACCAGGTGTCCACGGGAGACGATCAAACACGGGTAAGTCTTAGGTTCTTATTTGCACTTGCTATGAAATATATTTTGTTTTTCTAGATCCCACATCATAATCAGTATCTCGACTATAGACGATAAACCGACTGCTATTGATAAAAGCGTCTTTGTCTATGAGCCAAAGCCTCGAAGGATGGCCTTTTTTGCCTAAGGACACAGTTATATGTTGTCAACCTTAGAAGCTATTATCGCTAATACGGTGGAATCTGAAGTCTCTGACGATTTGGAGTTTATGAAGGCTTTAGAGTGGCGAGTTCATCTCAGTTGTCTTCGTGACAGGAATCGGAATTCAGTACCATCACTCTAATGGGCAGCTGTCGGCTTAATTCATCTTGCTTCCTCACAAATTGTCTTATTCGTCAGAAAGGTTTTTGGTTGTACCGACGCCACAGTTCGTGTAAATGATTTGCTAGAGTTGTACAGTTATACAAAGGGATCTTTTATATGCAGTGGACTTGTAGATGGGTGAAATCGAGAGCTAGCGCTTAATTATAAGGAGTTTCAGTACTAGTATACTGTCAGAATTTTGGGGTATAGACGTGACGTGCCGTACCCAAAATAGTTGGGTCAAAGGATCCAAAATGTTCCGTCAAAATGGAATTTGACCCAAACTCTTTGGGTCCGTCACGTCTATATCCCAAAATATCTGGTCAATTTGACCCAATTCTTCTGACAGTGAGGCCACAGTACATAAAATGCCTAACGTCGTTCTATCCCATGTGCCATAAAAACAGATTCAAACATGACACGTGTGCTATAGATCAAAAGTAATTATGTTACCATAAGATGTGCATGTTTAGACAAAGTGAACCAGAAAGTAATCTTTTATGGTAATCACAACTGTTCCTATCAATGTCTGCGGTTGATATAGTTACACATACCGTTCGTTGATCTTCGTCCAGTACAATCAGTACCGTGTGATTATTCATCCTGATACTCCTTACCAGTTATTGACTGGAAGTAACTCCTTCTCCTCCACACTTGTCACTTTTATTAACGTTTTAAATGCTGATGCTTAGCTGTACACGAGCCGTTATCACAGTGACCCCCACCTCCCCCATATTACGGTAGACCTCATGTTGCGCATGTCTATCCAACTGCGCATGCGCATTGATGTAAAAGTGCAAAACATGGCGTCTACCGTAATATGGGGGAGGTGGGAGTCTTTATGAAAACGACTCGTGTTCAGCTAAGCATAAGCATTGGAAACGTTAATAAAAGCGACAAGCGTGGAGGGGAAGAAGTTAGGTTCCAAGCACCTATAAAATAAGCGGTAAGGAGCATCAGGATGAATATTTATACGGTACGGGTTGTACTGAACGAAGATCAACGAACGGCATGTCTAAATATCAACCGCAGGCATTATTGATAGGAACAGTTGTGGCTAGACCATTGGGATATTCAGCCAGAGCTAGACTCATTCTGGAATATATATTTTAATATGGTGCATAGATTTCCATTAAATACTAAATAAATTATCTTCACGTCCTCCCCCCCCCCCCCCATCCTCTGTCTCTCTGTCTCTCTGTCTCTCTCTTTCTCTAAACAGAAAAATCAACTAAAACTAACAATTGTGTCCGTCTTATTCAATAACATTTATTTCTGGATGAAATCACCATACCCCCACCGATATAGCCCTTTTGGGGAAGTGTCTCATCTCCTCCTGGTTACCTCCTGATCTGTCAGGTTAAAGGTACGTAGCTGCTTCCGGGAAGTAGTCGCCTCGGTTTCACAGTTACCAAAGGCACCCGCAATTATTTTGAATAATATATTGATAAACTATTCCAGAATATTTGTTTGAAAAACTATTCTGTTAATATTTTCTACAAGAACCGATACATCCTGTATTCGTGTACATTAGGAAGTTATTTTTCTAGCAAAATAGAATATATTATTACTAAAAGTAATTGTAATGACCTATGGTACTCACCGGAAGTTCTCTGCACCAACACGCCCCTAGTGGAACAAGGGAGATAAAACCCTTTCCGAATTGAGCTATATATACAGGCACAACTGAATGTGTAATGTCTCGTTACAGCTCATGTGAGAAGTGTATGTATAGCACATGTGGACTATTCAGATTTGCTTCCCGGCGTGCTCAGGCATGCATGGATCAACTATGGATCTGATGATCATTTCATGTGCCATGAACCTCACACTCCTACACTGCTGACAATGATCCGGTTTTTGTCTCCAGGTGAAAACGACCAGAAGACCGTATTTCTCGTGTTCATGGGAACCGGTATATAGGTTAGCTGTAAAATCAGATGTCTCTGTTAGCTAAAAACTATGGGGAGTAAGGATTTGCAAGACTGATGTATGCCACATTAATAATGGTTACCGAGCTATCACGCAAATATTGCAATATCGTTTAAATTGAAGTCAGTTTGCTCATTGATATAACGATGAAAAGTCGTCAGGCGCCGGTAACAACCAAATGTCGGCGTTGCATCCATATTCCTATTCTAACATTAGCCACACATTTTCATACAAACGTTGATACAACGTTGACATTTGGTCAATACCCAGACTGGACGGGTCCGTATTTTGTACACTGTCATGAATTACCGTTATTTCACAGTGAATGTATGTTGGAGTTTACAGTACATTTAATCGTAACACGATAATCTGTAAATTGAACTGTGATAGTTCAGTTGACATCAACTGAAATGGGTAAACTGCGCACATAAACGTAACATAAAATTCCTGTTTTCTCTGAAAGGAGGTTGATAGCTTTGCACAAGAAACGCCAAGTTACAGGAAACATCCGACACCTGCGTTGTACGATATAACTCAGAGCATTATCAGAACACGCACTGATTTTTTTAATTTTCGGTGTATAATACGGTTTGGTTTTGTTTTTATCGGGCGTGGAGTTCTGTCCCACTTATAAATCGTATATTCGTGTAATAATTTCACAGATTCCTCCCTGAATATTTCGTAACTTGTGGTGACCGCATTTATTAACACGAAGAGCTGGAATACGCGAACGAGCAATGGCCATATCGGCCTTTCAGTGACCTAAGTTTTCGCGGAAACGATAGTTGTAGACAACGGTGCCACGTAATTATACAGTTCAAAGGATTTAAAAAGAAACAGTAATTGTAAATCACAGTGCAACCTAATTTACAGTTGATTGCCTGTCAATAAACACTAATTATAAAATACGGTGCAACGTTTTACAGTTTAAATCCTGTTAGAAAGCGATAATTGTAAAATACGGTGCAGCGTAATTTTACAGTTGAATGTACTGGCACGTTTTTTTTCTGCCAGTACATTTAACTGTGAGTTTACGGTGTGATTTATAACAGTGCATATCCTATCGAACAATGACGTTTTATAAATTTATCAATATCAATATGAAAGGGAAAAAATGAAAAAGTAACAGATTGGACTAGTTTTTGTGGTGCAAAACTTCGATTTGGAGTCGTAGCTAACATGAATGCTTGACGTCGCGTGCCGTCCCTGTTTTAAGTACTTTTTAGACAGTCACCTTCATTTGCATAAAAAAATCACTATGAAACATAGGCTGGTCACTACCGTCCCCTGACGTCAACTCAACAATAATTCAATGAGCAAAATGGCCGCTGTACACCATTTGCGTGACACCTAATATCGACGTTGTTCCAACGTCTTTGTGCTATTTTGGTAGTTCTTGTCCAACGCCCTACTGTGAACAATGGTCAGACGCTACCATACACACAGTCTGTATTTGCCTGCGGACCGGAAGAAATCTGACGACTCAATTCGATTTATTGTACGTAAACTCCTGTTACGAACCGGGTACAAAACAGAGTCATGATCATACGATATCTGTTTAATGATATGGTTCCAGTGATATTATAGTATAGGCAATACATGTGTAATTATATCATTTAGAGTTGCCTAATATTGTTTTTTTTTATAGTATTTCTGGGAATTCCCATAATGCACAATGTTTTGGACATTTAGCCACCCATTGAAGTCTGATCTTCCGGAAATGTTATTTGGCAGTACCGGGCACCTTCTATTCCGTGATACTGGTATTCCGTCATGCTCTCCAAAACAAGTAATCCGATATATCCTCTGTCGCTATCTGGATTAACAGATGTACAAGCAAGATTCTTGCAAGAGACAATGGTCAACAGTTCTCAATGATGATATAATGACAGCGGAATGAGACCACTGATCTACAATACTCTCTCATATCTATATAAAATATATCGATCGGTGGGGCATGTGCGTGATTTACATCAACACGTTTTTTATGAATTCGGCGATGCACTTGACTTGATTTTTCACTTGTCAGACTTTCCATATGTTTGTTTCAGGGATGATTCGCTGACATGTCACTCCCCTCTTCAGATATTCTGGATCTATATTTCATGTGGATTCCATCTGACTAGAACCGATGGATGAGTGAATAATCTTTCATATGTCTCATGCTCATTATTCCAACCTTTGATTCACATACGCATACATGCTGCAATAGTGAAAAGACACTCAATTTTTTATCTACCTCATATAATTCTCAGGTCATATAGTCCGGATTGAACCATCAGTGTTCAAGGACAGATCAACACCAGGAAGGCTATAAGAATCCCATCCCTGCAATGTATTGAAACTTCCTGTTCAAGCTTCGTGTTACAGACTCAAACATTTTGCAATGGAACAATACACAATGCCATATCCTTTGCATGTGAAATCAAATCGTTAGTTCAGAAAGCATTCTCTCCATCGATGGATGTATTGCAACAGAGAAAACAATTGACACTAGCATGGTTGCCCTGATAGGATAGCTGCAAGACAACAAAACGCTGGTATGGCAAATTCCCAAAGTTGGATATATATTAGTTACCTACAGTATAGCGTAGAATATGATTTTAGCGACAGAATTAGATTGTGATTATAGAATTTGACGCGGCCATTCTATCGATACTTCATTCACGGTACGACATTTGTCAGTTGGACAGGTCATTCAGTTATATTCGTCTAGTCGCAGGACCACACGTCTGTTTGGATACTGATATGGAACTGAGAGATAAGGGAGATTATGTTGCCAAACGTTTGCCAAACTTCATTAACCACCCAGGAAAGGTATTCGGACACGTGAATTTCTTTGCTCAGCAGACAGCAGCGTTTTCGTTTTAATATAATCCCAGCAATGATCAGGCGCGTGTCTGCATTCGAATAGACAGCCCGAAATACGTAACTAATTTACCGGGTTTTCTTTTCGTCTAACATTCGAATCGAGTAAAAATGTCCACTGATCCAGACTAGACACACAGCATATCTCTAACAGTATTTTCGTTATTTTGGGATTATACTATGTGAATATCACAGTATAGCACACATTCTGGTGCTGAAAATTGGTCGAATCCAATGCGGGATTCGAACCAGCGACCACCAGAGTAAGACACAACCGCCATCACTCGACCAACTCGCCGCTCACAAAAATAGGAGGTATAGCAGACCCGTAGTCTTGAAAGCTAACATATAATACTCCTCTGATGACTGTGATGCCACAGCTCCCACATATGAATACATAGAAAGATATTTTTTGTCATTTAGGAAGTGATCGTATACCAGTATTTCGTTATTTTGTGATTACACTTCCTCAGTATAGCACATATGCTAGTGCTAAAAAATTGATCTCGTGCGGGATTTGAACTAGCGACCACCAGCGTAAGGCACCCTACCGACCGCACTATATGTCGGCGACCATTAACATCAGATGAGCTGTTTGAACTGATCTGTCATCACAGCTCCTGAGCTAGCGTATCTAATTCCGCCTGAGCCGGTGCTAGGGGCCGTGTGGATACTTCATAGTCTCCACATGAACAGTTGCAATAAAAGCTCGGCTGAGATACTAAGGCGACGTCCGAGAATTCACCGTATTCTCGGTTCTGAATGTTAGTTACCGAGGGAGTTTTCCTGTAGAGTCATATGGTTGCTTTTTAGTCGCCAAGCGTCGTCAATTTCCCCCTCGTCTTGCATGTCGCTCCAATTTATTACCTGTATATGGTAGGATTCTGCTGGTGGACTGCTATTTACCCCATGTTGAGACGTTTACACTATCAGACTTCCACGACGCTCATACATTAACATCAGTTGAGTTGTTTGAGCTGATCTGTCATCACAGCTCCCGAGCTAGCGTATCTAATTCCGCTTAAACCGATGCTAGGGCCGTGTGGACACTTCATCGTCTCCACATGAACAGCTGCAATAAAAGCGCGGCTGAGATCCTAAGGCGACGTGCGAGAATCCACCGTATTCTCGGGTCTGAATGTTAGTTACCGTAGGATGTTTTCCTGCAGAGTCGTTTTTAGTCGCTTTTTAGTTTGATAGCTTTTCAGTCGCCAGACGTCGTCAATTTTTCTCACCTCTTGCATATCGCTCCAATCTAAGCCACTCGGACAACGGGCCTCCCACAAAAAGGGGAGGTAGCATACCGGTAGCAGATAATACCGCTCTGATGATCGTAATGTCACAGCTCACATAGCTGAATACATACGAAGATATTTTTGTCATTTAAAAAGTGATGGTATAACAGTATTTTCGTTATTTTGGGATTATACTTTCTCAGCATAGCACAAATTATATTGCTGAAAATCGGTCCAATTCCATGCGGGATTCGAAGCAGCGACAACTAGAGTAAGGCACCCAACCTTCAGCACTCTATGTCGGCGATCTAGACCACTTGGCCAACGGGCCTATAGCTCCCACAAAAATAGGAATTAACAGACCGCTAGTCTTGAAAGTGAACATAAGCGAGCATATCTCTAATCTGGGAAGATTAACTGTCCATATTTATGCTCTGACCTTCATTGAGAGCTCTATAACTATGAGACAATGTACTCCCAGAACGGATTATCACTAGCAGGATTTAATGATATTGTCTCACTTGTCTTCTGGTGGGAATCGAAATTCGCCACCGCTTCTCTAATGGACAGTTTCCAGCTAATTGCTACTGTTTAGGTATTCTATTAAACTAATATACTTTATATTGATTTAGTTATAGCAGCGCGACATAGTTTGTCATTTTCAACAATCTGCTGCATGATAGCCAAAACAACATATGACCTTCCATTATGATATCGTTGGAAGGTTTGAAGTTCTACTCATTATATTGGCGATTTTACAAAACTAACGTTTTCATGGGGTTATAAACTGCTTAATACATCGCAATATTTAATGGTGTCGGACCGGATAGAACAGTGTAGGGAGGCTCGCTATTACTGTATTGATCCCTCCAAGAATCCATACATTGATTTACGATAGGAAGGAGATTCCATCCTCATACGTGGGGGGCTAGGACATTAGAACGAGAGTTTCCATCCAAACAACAGGCTACCATTACTGCCAAATGAGCTCATTAGTCCATGTAACTTACTCATTAAACTGAACCGAAGTATGCGATCGATTAAACCGGAAAGAAATGAATCCACTATTACAACACAATCCGTCATACTTCTGTCAATGCAGGTATAACTATCCATTCGATAAATCTCACCTATCATTTCAGAATATTCCGTCTTATTGCTTTCTCGCGATTAGCTACTCTATCCGAATGTTAATATTTTCTCTTATAGCCTAGCTGCACATTTTGTCCTGTCATTTTTGCAACTCCTAGAGACTCGTTATCCCGTATCTCACTTTAATGTTGAAAACCGGTTTAACCACTGCCACAATTTGAGACCCCACCACCATCATCTAAACAGAAAATCCTTTCTCTCTTACTAGAAACAAACGTGTTTCTAATTATCATTTGAAGTGAAAATTCTCTCGTGAAAGATGGCTGAATACTGAACGTCAGATCCACTTTTATAACAGGGGGGGGGGGGGGGGCTTTTATTTACGATTACTGGTGCAGGTTGTCACTCACGCCCAATCTACTAAATATTTGTGGACTGCTTTGGTCTGTATAAAGAAAGTACTATATATTATTATAAAATCAATGTTTCATTAAAGCAAGATATGATACATGAATGAGAATACTGTCAACCTCATAGCAAATATTACATTAGATCTGAAATCGCCAGAGATGAAACGAAGAAAACAACCAGTGAGCATAGAAGTCCATTCACATGTCTGTACGTATCTGGTTGAATACCTTCATTTCCTATTCCACAGATAGGTTATAAATCTGTACCTCTGCGGACAAGGAATCGCTCTTTTCTGTAACTGTTTTTGAAATCAATGTCGCTAGTGAATGGTTAAGGAATAGATAGCTCGGATCATAGATCACCGCTCATTTCGGTTTACTGTACGGCAGTCAGTGTATAATGGAAATTCATGAAGGAAAAGAAGGCTGTGTAGGGCTTGATTATGATGACAGTGCCAGTCTCGGGCGGTGAGGATACCGATGAATTAGAAATGTACGACGTTCGTCCGAGGAACTATCACTCCAGGAATAACCTGCATTCTTAGGTAATGAGTGTGTTAAGGGTCACCTCTCCCAGTAACACCTTCAGAACCGTTACAATAGCCACACAAACATGTGTTAAAGAATTCGATATTCCATACTATTTGTGTTTTGGTGATACTATTATTCCCAATCTAGGTAAACCAAGATGGTAAATCAGGGGAATACCGTCTATACGTAACGCTATGAAAACTTCGTGCGAAATGTTCGCTGATATTCTGCGAGATCCCATAATAAGCCAATCACGACCATTTCTGACTTTTCTCTCTGACAATGACTGACGTTTACTTCACGGAGATGAACATCTTCGCGCGGCACAATCTTTTGATATCGTTTATATATTAGTCCACGTGCTACCTTGTGTGATTACTGTGGGCGTGATTTCAACAAGCTAACCACCTGATTGGCTAACAAATGTAGTTTCAGATTCGCATGGGATTTATATAGGGCTGGATTCAGATATAATATTCCGTGATATTGTATCTGAGTTTACTGAGATTGCATTATTCCCAGTACCCAAGGGAGGCGATCAGATAGCTCTATGTCACATTTGATTTTTTTCTTCGTTCATTTAGAAAGAAAATTAATGAATTATATCTATTCCAACTGTTTGCTTACATTATTCCTATATCGGAAATAAGATAAGATATTTGCGCACTATATCGTTGTGCTTACATTCGACTTAGAACAGCGCATAGGCCCAATATTCGAGTACTTCGTGGCGTTCAAGCGAATCCTCACGATCGAGAAACTTTTAAACATGACTCCGGAATTCATTTGATAAACAAACGCGTAAATGCTGGTATCGTTGAAAACAGTGATCCGCTTACCCTCCAACACCATGATTCGTGTTTAGGCCTATTTCAATTTGATCGGCTACAGGGCTAACCTTATGAGGAAAACGTTTTGCGATTATTGACGGAGAGATCATTTGTTGACAATGGCTGTCTTCAAACAAAATATTGTGATTGAATGACAACTTTTAATAATGAACCAATATACTGACGGATGTGTTTTTTTGTCCTCAAACAAATCTTTTTTTCTTTCATTTTCATTTCATGCATATTTGGAACTGATGCTCCCTATCGTCCGAAAAAGGTATTTCTATTACTGACGCGCGAATTCATATGTGGACGACGGCTAAACATTGAATGTCGGATTCGACCCTAGACCGACTATATGACCACGAACGAGGAGAGATGCACACACTAAATAGGCTTGAGATACGTCTAACATGTTTTGGCGGCATTTAGAAGCTGGAACCGATAAACACTTTTTGTGGATAAGGTTTTATCAGTTGGCGATGTTTTGTCACGTTTCGTAGCAACAGCTCATCATTATTCACCATGAATACAAGTCACATTACTGATTCTTGTGATGGTTTGTATCCTGTAATGCTGCTTAGAATTGTAGAGGAAAGTCTCCTGCAAGTAACAGAAGTTATCCATAGAAATGTGTTATTTGTTACTGATGCCAAACTTCTGAATGGCATTGAGACAAGTTGGATGTAACTCAAGCATATAAGGTTTCATATCATCTTTGGTGGATATATGGTAAGAAAGCTTTGTTTAGGAGACAGTCATTGTAATGTTTCATAGAGATTCTTCATACTGATTGAAGGTGAGAGGGGGGGGGAGGGCGGGGGGGGGGGTATGGAATATTAAAATCAGGAGAGCTATCTCATTAGCCGAGAACTGACACCAACGATTGCTTTCTTCGATAGTGGCACCTAGACGAGTAGCCAAGGTTTGAATCTCGCTAACGGGATGTAATTTGAATTCTCTGACGAAGTTTCCAGCTAATGGAGGCCAAAAAGCAATGCGGTTGTCTCAGACAGTAATCGATATAATGGAAATCAGTCACTAACCATCTGTCAGCTTATTTTTCGCTTCTTATTCAGTTCATCTGACACGCAACATTGTGGTTGAACGGTAGCTTTCAGTGACGGTAATATCGTAACGGATAATGATATGTATCAATGAATGATTGATGACTTCACTCATTGGTGTGGCCGTGTTTCAAATCTTAAGTTCGTATTCAATTATGAAATTATGTCACATTTTATAATGACGTCATAGCGGAACTAACACTATTGCTTGACCGGATCATTCAACCGATATTCTAAATCACAATATCGAGTATTCTTCAAAATCTAGTTTGTGTGTGCTACCGTTGAAGGGATTTTTTTTAGTAATTTATTAGAAAACGTCACTTTGCCAACATATAGAATAAACGGGTTCAGGAAAATGGCAGCGTGCAAAATGACAACAGAAAAATTAGGAATATTTTTTTCAATCAATCTTGATGCATTCTATAGAGTATATAATTTAATATATCTTTGGAATACAGTCATCGTGTTAACCGCTCAACTAGCTACACTTTTACTATTAACAATACATCATATGCAATAGTCTTCAGCTCCAAACTGTTTTATTATCATTTCGTTATTACGTCCATCAGGAAAAGCATCATTTGACATGATTTTAACTTACATGCCCTGGTACTTGTACAAAGTTTGGGAAGGAAAATAAGAGAGGGAATATTCCACACCAATCATGTCCTGAAAGATAATTTATAATGGAAAATAGTATTTTTATTAGTTGAACTTCATGTATTAAGATAACAACATTTTTAACTCGACGTTATTTGAATGGAAATAAGCTATACATTGGCTGCTTCACCTGAAGGAAGATCAAGGGCGATCGATAAAATGCTCATATTCGATCAGTATTAGTGAATTGAAATCATAGCTATACTGACCATTAATAATGCCTATATTCTTTAGCACGACCCGGCTGAAGTCAATTCCTAGTTCCCAGTTCCTTATTCGCGAATAAGGAACTGGGAAATTATAGTATTTCCCAGTTCCTTATTCGAATTCTGCTCAAATTGGGCCTCAAGGAATACAGCCTTGGGGCGGCTAATTAAGCCACCCAGATTAAGTAAAGTTGTTAATATTATTATTATTATTATTACAATCTGAACGTGCGTATGTGGGCTGCGTCAGCTATTGCTGACGAAACCCTATAAATGAACAAATTCCTTCTTTCAACTTTCGTTATGTAGTTTTTGTACCCTCTATATCAGCCTCGGGATGTGTGTGTGTGTTGGGGGTGGGGGTGAATCGGGTGGGAATTGCATGAAACAATAATTTGTGCCACCTAAGCTATACACCGTATGCAAGTACTATGACACTACTATCAGGAAAACATCAGTTGTGCCTGGCACACATTATCGTTTTGACACTGAGGGACCGCAAACATGATAGGGGTCATTTGTTTCATATTTTCGAATGAGGAAACAGCTTTGAGATGGTGCATGAAGTACTATCAGGATAACATCAGTTGTGCCTGGTACAGATTATCGTTTTGACACCGAGGGACCACAAACACGATACGGGTATTTTTTTCATATTTTCGAATGAGAAAACTGCTTTTGGTTGGTACATGAAGCAATAATGGTAATCTGTGCCACCCTAAACTATACACTGTCAACAAGTACTATGACAGTACTATCAGTATAGCATCAGTTGTGCCTGGAACAGATTATCGTTTTTACACTGAGGTACCACAAACACGATACGGTTATTTTTTTCATATTTACAAATGAGCAAACTGCTTTTGGTTGGTGCATGAAGCAGTAATAGTAATCTGTGCCGCCCTAAACTATACACTGTCAACAAGTACTATGACAGTACTATCAGGATAGCATCAGTAGTGCCTGGCACAGATTATCGTTTTGACACTGAAGGGTCACAAACATGGTAGGGGGCATTTATCTCATATTTTCGAATAAGGAAACAGCTTTGGGTTGGTACATGGAGCAATAATGGTAATCTGTGCCACCCTCAACTATACACTGTCAGCAAGTACTATGGCGCTATACTTTAAGGATAACATCAGTTGTGCCTGGCACAGAATACATTTTTTGACACTGAGGCATCACAAACATGGTAGGGCTCATTTAACTCATATTTTCGAATAAGGAAACAGCTTTGGGTTGGTACAGGAAGCAATAATGGTAATCTGTGCCACCCTAAACTATACACTGCCAGCAAGTACTATGAGAGTACTATCAGGATAACATCAGTTGTGCCTGGCACAAATTATCGTTTTGACACTGAGGGACCCCAAACATGATATAGGTATTTTTTTCATATTTTCGAATGAGAAAACTGCTTTTGGTTGGTACATGAAGAAACAATGGTAATCTGTGCCACCCTAAACTATACACTGTCAGCAAGTACTATGACAGTACTATCAGGATAACATCAGTTGTGCCTGGCACAGATTATCGTTCTGACACTGAGGGACCACAAACACTATACGGATAGTTTTTTTTCATATTTTCTAATGAGCAAACTGCTTTTGGTTGGTACATGAAGCAATAATGGTAATCTGTGCCACCCTAAACTATACACTGTCAGCAAGTACTATGAGAGTACTATCAGGTTAGCATCAGTTGTGCCTGGCACAGATTATCGTTTTGACACTGAAGGGTCACACACATGGTAGGGGGGCACTTATCTCATATTTTCGAATAAGGAAACAGCTTTGGGTTGGTACAGGAAGCAATAATGGTATTCTGTGCCACCATAAATTATACACTGTCAGCAAGTACTATGACAGTACTATTAGCATACCATCAGTTGTGCCTGGCACAGATTATCGTTTGTACACTGAGGGACCACAAACACGATACGGTAATTTTTCTTTTTTCATATTTTCGAATACGAAAACTGCTTTGGATTGGTACATGAAGCAATACTGGTAATATGTGCCATCCTAAACTACAAACTGTCAGCAAGTACAATGGCACTACTTTCAGGATAACATCAGTTGTGCCTGGCATAGATTACCTTTTTGACACTGAGGCATCACTAACATGGTAGGAGTCATTTATCTCATATTTTCGAATAAGGAAATAGCTTTGGGTTGGTAAAGGAAGCAATAATGGTAATCTGTGCCACCCTAAACTATACACTGTCAGCAAGTGCTATGACAGTACTATCTGTATAACATCAGCTGTGCCTGGCACAGATTATCGTGTTGACACTGAGGGATCCCAAACACGATATGGGTATTTTTCATATTTTCGAATGAGAAAACTGCTTTTGGTTGGTACATGAAGCAATAATTGTAATCTGTGCCACCCTAAACTATACACTGTCAGCAAGTACTATGAGAGTACTATGAGGTTAGCATCAGTTGTGCCAGGCACAGATTATCGTTTTGACACTGAAGGGTCACAAACATGGTAGGGGGCACTTATCTCATATTTTCGAATAAGGAAACAGCTTTGAGTTGGTACATGACGCAATAATGGTAATCTGTGCCACCCTAAACTGCACACTATCAGCAAGTACTATGACAGTACTATCAGGATAGCATCAGTTGTACCTGGCACAGATTATCGTTTTGACACTGATGCATCATAAACCTGGTAGGGGTCATTTATCTCATATTTTTGATAAGGAAACAGCTTTGAGTTGGTACATGGAGCAATAATGGTAATCTGTGCCATCCTAAACTACAAACTGTCAGCAAGTACAATGGCACTACTTTCAGGATAACATCAGTTGTGCCTGGCATAGATTACCTTTTTGAGACTGAGGCATCACTAACATGGTAGGGGTCATTTATCTCATATTTTCGAATAAGGAAATAGCTTTGGGTTGGTAAAGGAAGCAATAATGGTAATCTGTGCCACCCTAAACTATACACTGTCAGCCAGTGCTATGACAGTACTATCAGTATAACATCAGTTGTGCCTGGCACAGATTATCGTTTTGACACTGAGGGACCACCAACACGATACGGGTAATTTTTTCATATTTTCGAATGAGAAAACTGCTTTTGGTTGGCACATGAAGGAATAATGGTATTCTGTGCCACCCTAAACTATGCACTGCCAGCAAGGACTATGACAGTACTTTCAGGATAACATCAGTTGTGCCTGGCACAGATTATCATTTTGACACTGAGGGACCACAAACACGATAGAGTAATTTTTCTTTTTTTGATATTTTGGAATGAGAAAACTGCTTTGCATTTATACATGAAGCAATAATGGTAATCTGTGCCACCCTAAACTACACACTATCAGCAAGTACTATGACAGTACTATCTGGATAACATCAGCTGTCCCTGGCACAGATTATCGTTTTGACACTGAGGGACCCCAAACACGATATGGGTATTTTTCATATTTTCGATTGAGAAAACTGCTTTTGGTTGGTACATGAAGCAATAATGGTAATCTGTGCCACTCTAAACTATACACTGTCAGCAAGTACTATGAGAGTACTATCAGGTTAACATCAGTTGTGTCTGGCATAGATTATCGTGTTGACACTGATAGACCACAAACAATGTAGGGATCATTTATCTCATATTTTCGAATAAGGAAGCACATTATTATCGGTACTGGACGCCGTAATGGTAATCTGTGCCACCCTAAACTACACACAAGCAGCAAGTACTATGAGGATACTATCAGGATAACATCAGTTGTGCCTGGCACAGATTATCGTTTCGACACTGAGATACCACAAACATGGTAGGGATAATTTATCTAATATTTTCGAATAAGGAAACAGCTTATTATTGGTACATGGAGCAATAATGCTAATCTGTGCCACCCTCAACTATGCACTGTCAGCAAGTACTATGGCACTACTTTCAGGATAACATCAGTCGTGCCTGGCACAGATTACCTTTTTGACACTGAGGCATCACAAACACGGTAGGGGTCATTTATCTCATATTTTCGAATAAGGAAACAGCTTTGGGTTGGTACAGGAAGCAATAATGGTAATCTGTGCCACCCTAAACTTTACACTGTCAGCAAGTACTATGACAGTAATATCAGGATAACATAAGTTGTGCCTGGCACAGATTATCGTTTTGACACTGAGGGACCACAAACACGATACAGTAATTTTTCTTTTTTCATATTTTCGAATGAGAAAACTGCTTTGGATTGATACATGAAGCAATAATGGTAATCTGTGCCACCCTAAACTACACACTATCAGCAAGTACTATGAGAGTACTATCAGGATAACATCAGTTGTGCCTGGCACAGATTATCGTTTTGACACTGAGGGACCCCAAACATGATATAGGTATATTTTTCATATTTTCGAATGAGAAAATTGCTTTTGGTTGGTACATGAAGAAACAATGGTAATCTGTGCCACCCTAAACTATACACTGCCAGCAAGTAATATGAGAGTACTATCAGGATAACATCAGCTGTGTCTGGCACAGATTATCGTTTTGACACTGAGGGACCACAAACTTGGTAGGGGTCATTTAACTCATATTTTCGAATAAGGAAACAGCTTTGGGTTGGTACAGGAAGCAATAATGGTAATCTGTGCCACCCTAAACTACACACTGTCAGCAAGTACTATGACAGTACTATCAGGATAACATCAGTTGTGCCTGGCACAGATTATCGTTCTGACACTGAGGGACCACAGACACTATACGGATAGTTTTTTTCATATTTTCTAATGAGCAAACTGCTTTTGGTTGGTACATGAAGCAATAATGGTAATCTGTGCCATCCTAAACTATACACTGTCAACAAGTACTATGACAGTACTATCTGTATAACATCAGCTGTGCCTGGCACAGATTATCGTTTTGACACTGAGGGACCCCAAACACGATATGGGTATTTTTTTCATATTTTCGAATGAGAAAACTGCTTTTGGTTGGTACATGAAGCAATAATGGTAATCTGTGCCACCCTAAACTACACACTGTCAGCAAGTACTATGAGAGTACTATCAGGTTAGCATCAGTTGTGCCTGGCACAGATTATCGTTTGACACTGAAGCATCATAAACCTGGTAGGGGTCATTTATCTCATATTTTCGAATAAGGAAACAGCTTTGAGTTGGTACATGGAGCAATAATGGTAGTCTGTGCCATCCTAAACTACACACTGTCAGCAAGTACAATGGTACTACTTTCAGGATAACATCAGTTGTGCCTGGCATAGATTACCTTTCTGACACTGAGGCATCACTAACATGGTAGGGGTCATTTATCTCATATTTTCGAATAAGGAAACAGCTTTGGGTTGGTAAAGGAAGCAATAATGGTAATCTGTGCCACCCTAAACTATACACTGTCAGCAAGTACTATGACAGTACTATCAGTATAACATCAGTTGTGCCTGGCATAGATTATCATTTCGACACTGAGGGACCACAAACACGATAGAGTAATTTTTCTTTTTTCATATTTTCGAATGAGAAAACTGCTTTGCATTTATACATGGAGCAATAATGCTAATCTGTGCCACCCTCAACTATGCACTGTCAGCAAGTACTATGGCACTACTTTCAGGATAACATCAGTCGTGCCTGGCACAGATTACCTTTTTGACACTGAGGCATCACAAACACGGTAGGGGTCATTTATCTCATATTTTCGAATAAGGAAACAGCTTTGGTTTGGTACAGGAAGCAATAATGGTAATCTGTGCCACCCTAAACTTTACACTGTCAGCAAGTACTATGACAGTAATATCAGGATAACATAAGTTGTGCCTGGCACAGATTATCGTTTTGACACTGAGGACCACAAACACGATACAGTAATTTTTCTTTTTTCATATTTTCGAATGAGAAAACTGCTTTGGATTGATACATGAAGCAATAATGGTAATCTGTGCCACCCTAAACTACACACTATCAGCAAGTACTATGACAGTACTATCTGGATAACATCAGCTGTGCCTGGCACAGATTATCGTTTTGACACTTAGGGACCCCCAAACACGATGGTATTATTCATATTTTCGAATGAGAAAACTGCTTTTGGTTGGTACATGAAGCAATAATGGTAATCTGTGCCACCCTAAACTATACACTGTCAGCAAGTACTATGAGAGTACTATCACGTTAACATCAGTTGTGTCTGGCACAGATTATCGTTTTGACACTGAGAGACGTACCACAAACAATGTAGGGATCATGTATCTCATATTTTGGAATAAGGAAACACCTTATTATTGGTACTGGACGCCGTAATGGTAAACTGTGCCACCCTAAGCTACACACAAGCAGCAAGTACTATCACAGTACTATCAGGATAACACCAGTTGTGCCTGGCACAGATTATCGTTTTGACACTGAGGAACCCCAAACACGTCATGGGTATTTTTTCATATTTTCGAATGAGAAAACTGCTTTTGGTTGGTACATCAAGCAATAATGGTAATCTGTGCCACCCAAAGCACCTCTGGTCAGAGGTGGAAAATACTTAGCGGCACGTATCCAAATTAGAATTAAGCTCAATCCAAATATAATTTTATTTGGTATAAGAGAACTTGATTATGGTGCACTTAGTACCCTACAGGTTGACGAGGTTAATCACATTATTTTGATAGCAAAAATGTTCATTAGTATATATAAATATGGAAATTATCATAACATAAAGCTGTTATATGAATACGAAATGTATTTGAGGAAGAAATTTTTGAATTTTCTGTAACCTATAGCCGAATATTATATTGTTCATTTTCGTTCTATATTTGTATACCAAAGTACGCTAGTCTTATCTTTGTACTTCGAATACATGGCTATAATAAGTAAGGAAGTGAGGTTATGGGTATTGCAATGAAAATATTGCACACTATATATATCCAACTGGTATTTTGTTGCACAAAATCGGAAAACACGAGAGCAACAAATGTCCTGTATGTAATGAAGTGGATTTTATTGAACATTTCTTTGTACTTTGCAAAGTCCAGGACATCTGGTCAGAGGTGGAAAATACAACAGCGGCACGAATCCAAATGAGAATTAAGCTCCATCCAACTATAATTTTATTTGGTATAAGAGAACTTGATTATGGTGCACTTAGCACTGTACAAGTTGACGAGGTTAATCACATTATTCTGATAGCAAAAATGGTGATCAGTAAATATAAATATGGAAATTATCATAACATCAAGCTGTTATTTGAATACAAACTGAGTTTGAGAAACACATTTCTTAATTTTCTGTAACCTATAGCCGAATATTATAATGTGAGCATGCGTGTTCTATATTTGTATATCAAAGTACGTTAGTCCTATCTTTGTATCAGATGACATCGGTTGGCAATATTGTAACAATTGAGTAACAAATATGTTATCATTTTATTAATTGAGTAGCAAATCTGTTATCATTTTAAAGTTACAATTGTAACGCTTTCCATCATGATTATACAATAATTGATACAAATGATCTTTTATACCTAACAGGTGCCTTCAAATACAAAGAAGCAGAAAGTATCAAAACATATATTAGCATATATACAATGTAAAATTAATGTTACCGACGTCAATATAGTTGGTATTAATATTGTGGCAATTATGTAACAAATTTATTACAATAGTAACGCTTTTGAATACTTTTATATCATAAATGTCCGAAATGTATATATTCTATGCAGACTAGCAGAGCATAAAGAAGAAAGTACCTGAAAATTAAAACGCAAATATAACAAAACTTATAGACCAGAAACATACATTTATCATCAGTAGCCGAAAGTATATTTTAATGAAGTCAATTACATTTATGTTTAAATGGGTGTCGTGCATTCTTCGGTTTTGTCTCCGGCCACGTGGGCAAAACCAAGTTTTATAAATTCGTGGCTATATGGCAAATAAATGCCCAGTGGTTAGTCCAGGGCTTAACTGGAAAAAAAAGTTCCACTATGAAGTAAACAATTTGTGTCAAATAAATTTCATGATACTATTGCGTAAGTTTGTCTCATTTGGGTAATACTTAAAATCTTAAAAACCTCCCGTCTGCAAATGCAAATTTGAGGCGACGCTAGCGGAGCGGGGGAGGCATTGGGTGCGAACTACTCCATCTCATCGATCAACATATGTTTCTGTGTTGGACGGCACAGATCTGGCCTCTGATGTCAGCATAGGAAACGAACCCCTGCCGAGAAATCCGTCAATCTGTGTGAGTGACATTCACCTAAATTCAAATAATTTCCACTTTTACTTGAGTGCAACATTGTTTAGAGGGCAGTGACAGAGGTTGGAGAAGAATCAAACTACGTGCATAAATTATGAACTGACTCCCGTAAGTATTCTTCTTTCTGATAATATTTTGTCTATAGACACGGAGGGCAAAAGTAAGTGAGTTCAAGCAACTGTCGATCACTTGATGGTGGAGGGGGTGGGGGAGACTGGTGATGTGAAAAATTACAACATTCTATAATTCCCGTCACGTACTAGTTGGCGTATTTTTGATAGGCACAGATTGGTGAAATTCGCGGAAGATCCTCAAGATTATGGCAAAACAACAGAATGACTAAGCTCTATACCACAGGGTGAGAAAAGCCTTTCCCAGAACTATTATTACCGCGAAGCCGCCCCCCCCCCAAAACACACACTTTTTGGGACCGCAATGTTGTGAGCATTTCGATAACAAATTTTGTTTCCATGACAACCACAGAACAACATAACTGATATAATAGGAATTTGAATAATTTGATCAATATCTGAATATTTTCCATATCCTTGAGTTTAGGGAGATTAAACTTGACAGCATATATCTCCGAGTAAAGCTCTACAAGGCGATGCAAAAATATCCAATATGGCCGCCGTCACAGTGACGTCATTTTTTCAGGAAAATGCTTTTTTTTTGTCCGAATTTGTTTAACTGATTTATTTTTATTTTTCGTTCGTGTAGTTTTCTTCGCATTACATGAGGAATAAATTATAACTGATTATGTGATATGAAGTCAAATACTGTTTGCCACTTTTACCTCACAAAAAAACCCAAAATCTAGAAGAAAAATGGGTAAGATACCATTTTTGTTGCTCCCATACGGCCGCCGTCTTGAGTTAACCCATATGAAGCTTTGTTCAGAGGGTATTGCGAACAGGCTAAACGTTACTCCCACGTGAATGCAAACTCTCAAAACTTCTTCATTCTGGAGAAAAAAGTGGCTAAAAGTATTTTATCTCATATTACATAATTATTTTTCAATGTATTCCTCGGTTAATGTGGATAAAGTTGAAGAAAAAAATATATAGAAAATCTGTCCAAAAATTCGGCAAAAAATGTATTTTTTTGTTTAATTACGCCACTGTGACGTCGCCAGGACGGTCATCTATGCTATTTTTGCATTGGCCGATAGAGCTTGACTCATAGATATAGTGTGGCAATTGCTCTAGACTCAAGGATAAGCAAAATATTCAGATATTGATAAAATTACTCACATTCCTATAATATTATTTATTTTGTCCTGTGATTGCAATTGAAACAAGGTGTTTTATCAAAATGTTCAAGGGTGCCAGGTGGGCTCCCTTCGGTTTCGTTATCTGAAACCCCAACTTACTACGCACACAAACCACATGAATAGACGATGTTATGTTTACTACACCCATACTCTAATTACATACAGTGCAGATCAGCTTAATCTTCCAATTAGTGAACAGGGTTTGCGCACTGATGGCGCGCCAACGTGCTGGCCTAATCACCAAGACTTATTACACCCACCATGATGTGACCCTTGCCGCCACGCGCCGGTAGAATATAGTCCGGTCAAACCACTGAACCATTGTGAGCATGTCGGCGGTAAACAAAGGCTCCCCGTTGGGGCGCTTGCCGGATTGCGCGCTAACAGCCGTCACCGCTTAAAACTGAATTGTTTTCAAAGAGTTCCCCTCTGGCGGTGTACGGCAAGAACACAATCTATTCTACAGTTTAAATTACTGGCTAAGTAATTAAAAAAATATATAGAAGATTTGACTTCTTCAATAAGAATGCTGTAAATGATTATCTATCATTTTTTGTTTGCGCTCCAAGGAAACTCGGCCGTCTTGTGAACATTCGGATGAGACTACGATTAATCTTCATTAACAAAAAGTTTCGCCAAAGATAGCTTAAAGTATGCCTAAATATATTATCAGAATTCATAAAACGTTGGTGTGTGCAAATTGCGAAGGCCGCCTCCTCTTTCAGAACGGCCAGTAAAACGGTTGAACGTAACATTTCAAATGAATACAGCTTCGTATAAATTCAGACACACGGGCGAGTCGAGGTCATAATCGGGGCAACATGCAGTGCTCGGTCAGACTAGTTGTCTCTAATTTGGCTTGTCTTGTTACAACCGCCTAACCAAAATATACACAGAAATTCAAAAGATCAATTAGCCCCTTACAGAGAATGACAAATACTTGTATATGCTCTTTATTCGTTACCGCCCGACTGTTAAAGGTTGCACACAAAACTTCCGATGAGGAAATAAGAATCAACAAGTATTTATGGCCCACACATCGTTCCAGCTAAATAACAAAAAAGAAACAATAACAAAGATTTCTACCTAAACAATAAGTTAATGCCATTTCATTTCTTTTCAAATGAGACACAGACGCGCATTTTGTTGGATGAAAGCGGGATATCGCTTTACCCCGTCAGACAGAGAATGCACTGTTATGTTTACATTCTCCACTTGTTTACGCCAAACTTAACGAGATGATTTATCTTTACAATGTTGTTTTCTTGCTGACAATATAACATCCGTTATACTGTTCGACAGGAAGTATACATTAACACATATGAAATGTTGGTCTTGATGTCGGGGATGATCTCCCGCTATCAATGGTCCTTTGCAAATTAACCCGAAGATTAACACAACATAGCGGGATGTATTAACATTACAGCGGCAGGGCTAGAAAAAAATATATGTAATATGTTGCAAGATTTCAAACACGTGTTCTCATTTTTCCGCGAAAAGCCACGTGGGGCCAAACTGGTCGCGCGGGGCTATATTAAGCATGTTCAGACAGCATCCAACACTTGTACCAAAGTTCGTCTGGATAGCTGGGTTGTGTGTAGACGCCAGATTTCATGAGGGTTGATCTATTTCACAGAGGAGTGAGTTCTGTTTTATTGCTGACAAATCCTCAGAAAGGGATTACCAGACTTCAATCAAATCAATCAACCGATTTCTAGTAAAAAGGTACGGGTATTACATAATTCGTTTCATTATACACTGCATAATCCGGTAGTAAAATCCCGGGCATTTACTCTTGAATGGTCAAAATTAACACAATTTGCAAGAATTTTTGAATATATAAAAACGAATGACTTGAACTTGCGCATCTGTATGAGAAGCGGCCGTAAGGTGAAACTTCCAATAAACAAATACCTATTCTTTAATACCAGAAAAGCTATTCCGTGAGACGCGCAAGTCCGGGTCAATTTTGAAAGCAGGTGTCCGACGAAGCACAAATTACAATCCATTTTGCAAGCAGTGTTTATGATTAAAATAAATCTTAAATCTATTTCCTTTCACAAATTTTTAGATGAAATGCAAATACGCTTGATCCAGGTCCACGTGTTCGCCGGTAACACAAATTCATATACCTGATGTTATTTAATAGGTATGAATTACAGGCAGATATTCTGTGCAAACAGTTAGCTTCGTGCCGATTAACGCCACGTGGACTCTCGACTGATTTTCTTGAGCTTTCTCGCGTGAACGATCGCTCGCTAACAAAGACCTCACTAGCGGGCTCTGACTCTTGCAGCTCGCTTCCAGCCATTGTCTGACCGTGCTGATAGCGCGCGGCCTGTGTTCAATCAAGTCGACGGACAACATTCAACAGAGTTAGAACAATGGCCAGCCGATAATCATGAGCATTGGCGCGCTATACCTTTGTGTTGGCGCACTTCGTTTGCGCGCCGTTGGTGCGCCAACACTACCCTTTCAGCTGGTCTGAAGTGTAATTCACATTAGTTTATTTCATATTTATATAAATATTTGTACGTGGAATCCTAGGGTTCGCTGCTCCCTCATTTTTTTTTGATTTTTTTTTGCTGATTTCATCATCCCAGAAATGCACGCCAAGTATTTCTAGGGTGTCCGGGGGTATGCCCCAACGGTAAATTTTGAATTTTTACGATCCATTCCTGCATTTTATCGTATTTTAATGCTAAACTGCGGTTTTTATATCTTACATAATTTTCATGGGAAAATCCAAGATGGCTGCCTGGTGGCCATATTGGATTTTCGAATAGGACCAGAAAAGATATCTTGCACAACTAGACCCCAAGGAGAACCTGTGTACCAAATTTGAGAAAGATCCATGCAGTAGTTCCTGAGAAATCGCGATAACAAGATTTCATGGGGAAATCCAAGATGGCTGCCTGGTGGCCATATTGGATTTTCGAATCGGATCAGAAAAGGTATCTTGAACAAGTAGACCCCAATTGTGAGAAATATCCATGCAGCAGTTCCTGAGAAATCGCGATAACACGGTTTCATGGGAAAATCCAAGATGGCTGCCTGGTGGCCATATTGGATTTTCGAATAGGACCAAAAAAAGTATCTTGCACAACCAGACCCCAAGAGGAACCAGTGCACCAAATTTGAGAAAGATCCATGAAGCAGTTCCTGAGAAATCGCGATAACAAGAATTGTTCACGGACGGACGGACTGACGGACGGACGGACGACGGACGGACGGACGGACGGCCGACGGACCACGGACGAAAAGCGATTTGAACAGCCCACCATCTGGTGATGGTGGGCTAAAAATATGTGAAACCGGACTCGTGCCCGGTTTGTGATGCCTCTGTGTCATCTCCTTAGTATAATCTGTGGCGTGTCCTACTCCTCCTCCTCCTCCACTTTACTCACTGCACAGCGACTCCTCCTCCTCCTCCTCCACTTTACTCACTGCACAGCGGGTCGCATAGGTGTGGCGCGCGATAGGCTGGGGCGAGAGACCTGGGGTTTTCGCTACCCGAGATTGCATGGGCCAGGCTTTCACCCTACAGTAGAGTGGGTCGACTGCGCATGCGCGATGAGTAGTAGTATAGAAAGGGCACGCGATCTCCCTATCCCTATAGGTGTGGCGCGGGATAGGGTGGGCCGAGAGACCTGGAGTTTTCGCTACCTGAGATTCCATGGGCCAGGCTTGCACCCTACAGTAGAAGGGGTGGACTGCGCATGCGCGATGAGTAGTATAGAAAGGGCACACGATCTCTCTATCCCTATAAACTAACCCATGGGGGTGAATGAACCCATGGGGATGAATGAGCCATAGGGTGAAATCCGTGGCGTATGAGGGTCGGCTCATGTGGGTTTCACTTCTTAAGGGTCGGATCATGTGGGTTTCACTTTTTAATCCGTGGTGTATGAGGGTAGGTTCAGATCCCCTGGGGTAGGGGCATGCCCCTGAGGGCAGTGGGTGGGTTCAATGAAAGCTCGTAATGGTAATCTGTGTCAGGCAGAACTGATGTTATACTGATAGTACTGCCACAGTACTTGCACACGGTGTGTATGTTAGGGTGACACATATTACCATTATTCAGCTGATCTGTCATGGCAGCTCCCGAGCTAGGGTATCTAATTGCGCCTATGCTAGGGACCGTACGGATACTTCATAGCCTCCAGATGAACATCTGCAATAAAAGCGCAGCTGCGATACTAAGGCTACGTCAGACAATGCAGGCCCGTAGCCAAGGGGGGTTTTCTGGGTTCGGGCAAACCCCCCTTTCGGAAATATTATATATTTTCCCCATATAAATGCCCTTTTTCACACTGGAGCGAACCCCCTATTTGCCCCTTTTCCCATACAGCGAACCCCCTGATGTGCCCTTTTGGAATGAAGGCGAACCGCCCCTCAGTAAATCCTCGCTACGGCCCTGCAATGCACCGTATTCTAAGGTGGCACAGATTACCATTATTGCTTCATGTATCAATCCAAAGTAGTTTTTCCATTCGAAAATATAAAAAAAGAAAAATTACTGTATCGTGTTTGTGGTCCCTCAGTGTTAAAACGATAATCTGTGCCAGGCACAATTTATGTTATCCTGAAAATACTGTCAAAGTACTTGCTGACAGTGTAAAGTTTAGGGTGGCACAGATTACCATTATTGCTTCATGTACCAACTCAAAGCTGTTTCCTTATATGAAAATATGAGATAAATGCTCCCTACCATGTTTGCGACCCTTCAGTGTCAAAACGATAAACTGTGCCAGGCACAACTGATGTTATACTGATAGTACTGTCATAGTACTTGCTGACAGTGTATAGTTTCGGGTGGCACAGAATACCATTATTGCTTCTTGTACCAACCAAAAGCAGTTTTCTCATTCGAAAATATGAAAAAATTACCCGTATCGTGTTTGTGGTCCCTCAGTGTGAAAACGATAATCTGTGCCACTCACAACTGATGTTATCCTGATAGTACTATCACAGCACTTGCTGACAGTGTATAGTTTAGGGTGGCACAGATTACCATTATTGCTTCCTTTACCAACCCAAAACGGTTTCCTTATTCGAAAATATGAGATAAATGACCCCTACCATGTTAGTGATGCCTCAGTGTCAAAAAGGTAATCTGTGCCAGGCACAGCTGATGTTATTCTGAAAGTAGTGCCATAGTACTTGCTGACAGTGTATAGTTGAGAGTGGCACAGATTACCATTATTGCTCCATGTACCAACTCAAAGCTGTTTCCTTATTCGAAAATATGAGATAAATGACCCCTACCAGGTTTATGATGCCTCAGTGTCAAAACGATAATCTGTGCCAGGCACAATTTATGTTATCCTGAAAATACTGTCAAAGTGCTTGCTGATAGTGTGTAGTTTAGGGTGGCACAGATTACCATTATTGCGTCATGTACCAACTCAAAGCTGTTTCCTTATTCAAAAATATGAGATAAGTGCCCAATACCATGTTTGTGACCCTTCAGTGTCAAAACGATAATCTGTGCCAGGCATAACTGATGCTATCCTGATAGTACTGTCATAGTACTTGCTGACAGTTTATAATTTAGGGTGGCACAGGTTACCATTATTGCTTCCTGTACCAAACCTTCGGAGATCTCTTGCCAATTTATTGAACAAATAGGTCACAAATATTATTGCTTCGTGCACTAACCAAAAGCAGATTTTTCATTCGAAAATATGAAAAAAATGACCGTATCCTGTTTGCGGTCCCGCAATGTCAAAACGATAATCTGTGCCAGCCAAAACTGATTTTATCCTGATAGTACTGTTATAGTACTTGCTGATAGTGTGTAGTTTAGGGTGGCACAGATTACCATTATTGCTTCATGTATCAATCCAAAGCAGTTTTCTCATTCGAAAATATGAAGAAAGAAAAATTACTGTATCGTGTTTGTGGCCCCTCAGTGTGAAAACGATAATCTGTGCCAGGCATAACTGATGCTATTCTGATAGTACTGTCATAGTACTTGCTGACAGTTTATAGTTTAGGGTGCCACAGATTACCATTATTGCATCATGTACCAACTCAAAACTGTTTCCTTATATGAAAATATGAGATAAATGCTCCCTACCATGTTTGTGACCCTTCAGTGTCAAAACGATAATCTGTGCCAGGCACAACTGATGCTATCATGATAGTACTGTCATAGCACTTGCTGACAGTGTATAGTTTAGGGTGGCACAGATTACCATTATTGCTTCATGTACCAACCAAAAGACGTTTTCTCATTCGAAAATATGAAAAAAATTACCCGTATCGTGCTTGTGGTCCCTCAGTGTCAAAACGATAATCTGTGCCAGGCACAACTGATGTTATACTGATAGTACTGTTACAGCACTTGCTGACAGTGTATAGTTTAGGGTGGCACAGATTACCATTATTGCTTCCTTTACCAACCCAAAGCTGTTTCCTTATTCGAAAATATGAGATAAATGACCCCTACCATGTTAGTGATGCCTCAGTGTCAAAACGATAATCTGTGCCAGGCACAACCGATGCTATCCTGATAGTACTGTCATAGTACTTGCTGATAGTGTTTAGTTTAGGGTGGCACAGATTACCATTATTGCGTCATGTACCAACTCAAAGCTGTTTCCTTATTCAAAAATTTCAGATAAGTGCCCAATACCATGTTTGTGACCCTTCAGTGTCAAAACGATAATCTGTGCCATGCATAACTGATGCTATCCTGATAGTACTGTCATAGTACTTGCTGACAGTTTATAGTTGAGGGTGGCACAGATTACCATTATTGCTTCATGCACCAACCAAAAGCAGTTTTCTCATTCGAAAATATGAAAAAATACCCGTATCCTGTTTGCGGTCCCGCAGTGTCAAAACGATAATGTGTGCCAGGCACAACTGATGTTATCCTGATAGTACTGTCATAGTACTTGCTGACTATGTAGTTTAGTGTGGCACAGATTACCAGTATGGCCTCAAGTACCAATAATAAGGTGTTTCCTTATTCGAAAATATAAGATAAATGACCCCTACCATGTTAGGGATGCCTCAGTGTCAAAAAGGTAATCTCTGCCAGGCACAAGTGATGTTATTCTGAAAGTAGTGCCATTGTACTTGCTGACAGTGTATAGTTGAGAGTGGCACAGATTACCATTATTGCTCCATGTACCAACTCAAAGCTGTTTCCTTATTCGATAATATGAGACTAATGACCCCTACCAGGTTTATGATGCCTCAGTGTCAAAACGATAATCTGTGCCAGGCACAACTGATGCTATCCTGATAGTACTGTCATAGTACTTGCTGATAGTGGGTAGTTTAGGGTGGCACAGATTACCATTATTGCTTCATGTACCAACTCAAAGCTGTTTCCTTATTCGAAAATATGAGATTAATGACTCCTGCCAGGTTTATGATGCCTCAGTGTCAAAACGATAATCTGTGCCAGGAACAACTGATGCTATCCTGATAGTACTGTCATAGTACTTGCTGACAGTGTATAGTTTAGGGTGGCACAGATTACCATTATTGCTTCATGTATCAATCCAAAGCAGTTTTCTCATTCGAAAATATGAAAAAAGAAAAATTACTGTATCGTGTTTGTGGTCCCTCAGTGTCAAAACGATAATCTGTGCCAGGCATAACTGATGCTATCCTGACAGTACTGTCATAGTACTTGCTGACAGTTTATAGTTTAGGGTGCCACAGATTACCATTATTGCTTCATCTACCAACTCAAAGCTGTTTCCTTATATGATAATATGAGATAAATGCTCCCTACCATGTTTGTGACCCTTCAGTGTCAAAACGATAATCTGTGCCAGGCACAACTGATGCTATCATGATAATACTGTCACAGCACTTGCTGACAGTGTATAGTTTAGGGTGGCACAGAATACCATTATTGCTTCATGTACCAACCAAAAGCAGTTTTCTCATTCGAAAATATGAAAGATTACCCCTATCGTGCTTGTGGTCCCTCAGTGTCAAAACGATAATCTGTGCCAGGCACAACTGATGTTATACTGATAGTACTGTCACAGCACTTGCTGACAGTGTATAGTTTAGGGTGGCACAGATTACCATGATTGCTTCCTTTACCAACCCAAACCAGTTTCCTTATTCGAAAATATGAGATAAATGACCCCTACCATGTTAGTGATGCCTCAGTGTCAAAAAGGTAATCTGTGCCAGGCACAAGTGATGTTATTCTGCAAGTAGTGTCATTGTACTTGCTGACAGTGTATAGTTGAGAGTGGCACAGATTACCATTATTGCTCCATGTACCAACTCAAAGCTGTTTCCTTATTCGAAAATATGAGATAAATGAACCCTACCAGGTTTATGATGCCTCAGTGTCAAAACGATAATCTGTGCCAGGCACAACTGATGCTAACCTGATAGTACTCTCATAGTACTTGCTGATAGTGTTTAGCTTAGGGTGGCACAGATTACCATTATTGCGTCATGTACCAACTCAAAGCAATTTTCTCATTCGAAAATATGAAAAAATACCCGTATCCTGTTTGCGGTGCCGGAGTGTCAAAACGATAATGTGTGCCAGGCACAACTGATGTTATCCTGATAGTACTGTCATAGTACTTGCTGACTGTGTAGTTTAGTGTGGCACAGATTACCAGTATGGCCTCAAGTACCAATAATAAGGTGTTTCTTTATTCGAAAATATGAGATAAATGACCCCTACCATGTTTGTGGTCACTCAGTTTTAAAACGATAATCTGCGCCAGACACAACTGATGTTATCCTGATAGTACTCTCATATAACTTGCTGACAGTGTATAGTTTAGGTTGGCACAGATTACCATTATTGCTTGGTGTACCAACCAAAAGCTGTTTTCTCATTCGAAAATCGAAAAAAATACACATATCGTGTTTGGGCTGCCTCAGTGTCAAAACGCTAATCTGTGCCAGGCACAGCTGATGTTATCCAGGTAGTACTGTCATGGTACTTGCTGATAGTGTGTAGTTCAGGGTGGCACAGATTACCATTATTGCTTCATGTATCAATCCAAAGCAGTTTTCTCATTCGAAAATATGAAAAAAGAAAAATTACTGTATCGTGTTTGTGGTCCCTCAGTGTCAACACGATAATCTGTGCCAGGCACGACTGATGTTATCCTGAAAGTAGTGCCATAGTACTTGCTGACAGGGCATAGTTGAGGTTGGCACAGAATACCACTACTGCTCCATGTACCAACTCAAAGCTGTTTCCTTATTCGAAAATATGAGATAAATGACCCCTACCATGTTTATGATGCCTCAGTTTCAATCGATAATCTGTGCCAGGCACAACTGATACTATCCTAATAGTATCCTCATAGTACTTGCAGATAGTGTGTAGTTTAGGGTGGAACTGATTACCATTATTGCTTCATGTATCAACTCAAAGCTGTTTCCTTTATGAAAATATGAGATAAATACTCCCTACCATGTTTGTGACCCTTCAGTGTCAAAACTATAATCTGTGCCAGGCACAACTGATGCTATCATGATAGTACTGTCATAGTACTTGCTGATAGTGTGTAGTTTAGGGTGACACAGATTACCATTACTGCTTCATGTATCAATCCAAAACAGTTTTCTCATTCGAAAATACGAAAAAAGAAAAATTACTGTATCGTGTTTGTGGTCCCTCGGTGTCAAAACGATAATCTGTGCCAGGCACAACTTATGTTTTCCTGAAAGTACTGTCAAAGTACTTGCTGACAGTGTAAAGTTTAGGGTGGCACAGATTACCATTATTGCTTCATGTACCAACTCAAAGCTGTTTCCTTATATGAAAATATGAGATAAATGCTCCCTACCATGTTTGTGACCCTTCAGTGTCAAAACGATAATCTGTGCCAGGCATAACTGATGCTATCCTGATAGTACTGTCATACTACTTGCTGACAGTTTATAGTTTAGGGTGGCACAGATTACCATTATTGCTTCGTGCACCAACCAAAAGCAGTTTTCTCATTCGAAAATATGAAAAAAATACCCGTATCCTGTTTGCGGTCCCGCAGTGTCAAAACGATAATCTGTGCCAGGCACAACTGATGTTATCCTGATAGTACTGTGATAGTACCTGCTGACAGTGTGTAATTTAGTGTGGTACAGATCACTATTATGGCCTCAAGTACCAATAATAAGGTGTTTCCTTATTCGAAAATATGAGATAAATGACCCCTACCATGTTTGTGGTCCCTCAGTGTCAAAACGATAATCTGTGCCAGACACAACTGATGTTATCGTGATAGTACTCTCATAGTACTTGCTGACAGTGTTTAGTTTAGGGTGGCACAGATTACCATTATTGCTTGATGTACCAACCAAAAGCAGTTTTCTCAATCGAAAATGTGAAAAAATACCCATATCGTGTTTGGGCTCCCTCAGTGTCAAAACGATAATCTGTGCCAGGCACAACTGATGTTATCCTGATAGTACTGTAATAGTACTTGCTGATAGTGTGTAGTTTAGGGTAGCACAGATTACCATTATTGGGTCATGTACCAATAATATGCTGTTTCCTTATTCGAAAATATTAGATAAATGACCCCTACCATGTTTGTGGTCGCTCAGTGTCAAAACGATAATCTGTGCCAGGCACAACTGATGTTATCCTGATAGTATCCTCATAGTACTTGCTGCTTGTGTGTAGTTTAGGTTGGCACAGATTATCATTACGGCGTCCAGTACCAACTCAAAGCTGTTTCTTTATTCGAAAATATGAGATAAATGATCCCTACATTGTTTGTAGTCTCTCAGTGTCAAAACGATAATCTGTGCCAGACACAACCGATGTTAACCTGATAGTACTCTCATAGTACTTGCTGACAGTGTATAGTTTAGGGTGGCACAGATTACCATTATTGCTTCATGTACCAACCAAAAGCAGTTTTCTCATTCGAAAATATGAAAAAATACCCATATCGTGTTTGGTGTCCCTCAGTGTCAAAACGATAATCTGTGCCAGGCACAACTTTTGCTATCATGATAGTACTGTCATAGTACTTGCTGACAGTGTATAGTTTAGGGTGGCACAGAATACCATTATTGCTTCATGTACCAACCAAAACCAGTTTTCTCATTCGAAAATATGAAAAAATTGCCCGTATCGTGTTTGTGGTCCCTCAGTGTAAAAACGATAATCTGTGCCAGGCACAACTGATGTTATACTGATAGTACTGTCACAGCACTTGCAGACAGTGTATAGTTTAGTGTGGCATAGATTACCATTATTGCTTCCTTTACCAACCCAAAACTGTTTCCTTATTCGAAAATATGAGATAAATGACCCCTACCCTGTTAGTGATGGCTCAGTGTCAAAATGGTAAACTGTGCCAGGCACAAGTGGTGTTATCGTGAAAGTAGTGCCATAGTACTTGTTGACAGTGCATAGTTGAGGGTGGCACAGATTACCACTATTGTTCCATGTACCAACTCAAAACTGTTTCCTTATTCGAAAATATGAGATAAGTGACCCCTACCATGTTTATGATACCTCCGTGTCAAAACGAAAATCTGTGCCAGACACAACTGATACTATCCTGATAGTATCGTCATAGTACTTGCTGATAGTGTGTAGTTTAGGGTGGCACAGATTACCATTATTGCTTCATGTACCAACTCAAAGCTGTTTCCTTATTCGAAAATATGAGATAAATGATCCCTACCATGTTTATGATGCCTCAGTGTCAAAACGATAATCTGTGCCAGGCACAACTTATGTTATCCTGAAAGTACTGTCAAAGTACTTGCTGACAGTGTAAAGTTTAGGGTGGCACAGATTACCATTATTGCTTCATGTACCAACTCAAAGCTGTTTCCTTATATGAAATATATGAGATAAATGATCCCTACCATGTTTGTGACCCTTCAGTGTCAAAACGATAATCTGTGCCAGGCACAACTGATGCTATCATGATAATACTGTCACAGTACTTGCTGACAGTGTATAGTTTAGGGTGGCACAGAATACCATTATTGCTTCATGTACCAACCAAAAGCAGTTTTCTCATTCGAAAATATGAAAAATTACCCCTATCGTGCTTGTGGTCCCTCAGTGTCAAAACGATAATCTGTGCCAGGCACAACTGATGTTATACTGATAGTACTGTCACAGCACTTGCTGACAGTGTATAGTTTAGGGTGGCACAGATTACCATTATTGCTTCCTTTACCAACCCAAACCTGTTTCCTTATTCGAAAATATGAGATAAATGACCCCTACCATGTTAGTGATGCCTCAGTGTCAAAACGATAATCTGTGCCAGACACAGCTGATGTTATCCAGGTAGTACTGTCATGGTACTTGCTGATAGTGTGTAGTTTAGGGTGGCACAGATTACCATTATTGCTTCATGTATCAATCCAAAGCAGTTTTCTCTTTCGAAAATATGAAAAAAGAAAAATTACTGGATCGTGTTTGTGGTCCCTCAGTGTCAACACGATAATCTGTGCCAGGTACGACTGATGTTATCCTGAAAGTAGTGCCATAGTACTTGCTGACAGTGCATAGTTGAGGTTGGCACAGCTTACCACTACTGCTCCATGTACCAACTCAAAGCTGTTTCCTTATTCGAAAACATGAGATAAATGACCCCTACCATGTTTATGATGCCTCAGTTTCAAAACGATAATCTGTGCCAGGCACAACTGATACTATCGTAATAGTATCCTCATAGTACTTGCAGATAGTGTGTAGTTTAGGGTGGAACAGATTACCATTATTGCTTCATGTATCAACTCAAAGCTGTTTCCTTTATGAAAATATGAGAGAAATACTCCCTACCATGTTTGTGATCCTTCAGTGTCAAAACTATAATCTGTGCCAGGCACAACTGATGCTACCATGATAGTACTGTCATAGTACTTGCTGATAGTGTGTAGTTTAGGGTGACACAGATTACCATTACTGCTTCATGTATCAATCCAAAGCAGTTTTCTCATTCGAAAATATGAAAAATGAAAAATTACTGTATCGTGGTTGTGGTCCCTCGGTGTCAAAACGATAATCTGTGCCAGGCACAACTTATGTTATCCTGAAAGTACTGTCAAAGTACTTGCTGACAGTGTAAAGTTTAGGGTGGCACAGATTACCATTATTGCTTCATGTACCAACTCAAAGCTGTTCCTTTATATGAAAATATGAGATAAATGCTCCCTACCATGTTTGTGACCCTTCAGTGTCAAAACGATAATCTGTGCCAGGCACAACTGATGCTATCATGATAATACTGTCACAGTACTTGCTGACAGTGTATAGTTTAGGGTGGCACAGAATACCATTATTGCTTCATGTACCAACCAAAAGCAGTTTTCTCATTCGAAAATATGAAAAATTACCCCTATCGTGCTTGTGGTCCCTCAGTGTCAAAACGATAATCTGTGCCAGGCACAACTGATGTTATACTGATAGTACTGTCACAGCACTTGCTGACAGCGTATAGTTTAGGGTGGCACAGATTACCATTATTGCTTCCTTTACCAACCCAAACCTGTTTCCTTATTTGAAAATATGAGATAAATGACCCCTACCTTGTTAGTGATGGCTCAGTGTCAAAACGATAATCTGTGCCAGGCACAGCTGATGTTATCCAGGTAGTACTGTCATGGTACTTGCTGATAGTGTGTAGTTTAGGGTGGCATAGATTACCATTATTGCTTCATGTATCAATCCAAAGCAGTTTTCTCATTCGAAAATATGAAAAAAGAAAAATTACTGTATCGTGTTTGTGGTTCCTCAGTGTCAACACGATAATCTGTGCCAGGTACGACTGATGTTATCCTGAAAGTAGTGCCATAGTACTTGCTGACAGTGCATAGTTGAGGTTGGCACAGATTACCACTACTGCTCCATGTACCAACTCAAAGCTGTTTCCTTATTCGAAAATATGAGATAAATGACCCCTACCATGTTTATGATGCCTCAGTTTCAAAACGATAATCTGTGCCAGGCACAACTGATACTATCCTAATAGTATCCTCATAGTACTTGCAGATAGTGTGTAGTTTAGGGTGGAACAGATTACCATTATTGCTTCATGTATCAACTCAAAGCTGTTTCCTTTATGAAAATATGAGATAAATACTCCCTACCATGTTTGTGATCCTTCAGTGTCAAAACTATAATCTGTGCTAGGCACAACTGATGCTACCATGATAGTACTGTCATAGTACTTGCTGATAGTGTGTAGTTTAGGGTGACACAGATTACCATTATTGCTTCATGTATCAATCCAAAGCAGTTTTCTCATTCGAAAATATGAAAAATGAAAAATTACTGTATCGTGTTTGTGGTCCCTCGGTGTCAAAACGATAATCTGTGCCAGGCACAACTTATGTTATCCTGAAAGTACTGTCAAAGTACTTGGTGACAGTGTAAAGCTTAGGGTGCCACAGATTACCATTATTGCTTCATGTACCAACTCAAAGCTGTTTCCTTATATGAAAATATGAGATAAATGCTCCCTACCATGTTTGTGACCCTTCAGTGTCAAAACGATAATCTGTGCCAGGCATAACTGATGCTATCCTGATAGTACTGTCATAGTACTTGCTGACAGTTTATAGTTTAGGGTGGCACAGATTACCATTATTGCTTGATGTACCAACCAAAAGCAGCTTTCTCATTCGAAAATATGAAAAAATACCCATATCGTGTTTGGGGTCCCTCAGTGTCAAAACGATAATCTGTGCCAGGCACAACTGATGTTATCCTGATAGTACTGTAATAGTACTTGCTGATAGTGTGTAGTTTAGGGTAGCACAGATTACCAATATTGGGTCATGTACCAATAATAAGCTGTTTCCTTATTCGAAAATATTAGATAAATGACCCCTACCATGTTTGTGGTCTCTCAGTGTCAAAACGATAATCTGTGCCAGGCACAACTGATGTTATCCTGATAGTATCCTCATAGTACTTGCTGCTTGTGTGTAGTTTAGTTTGGCACAGATTATCATTACGGCGTCCAGTACCAACTCAAAGCTGTTTCCTTATTCGAAAATATGAGATAAATGATCCCTACATTCTTTGTGGTCTCTCAGTGTCAAAACGATAATCTGTGCCAGACACAGCCGATGTTAACCTGATAGTACTCTCATAGTACTTGCTGACAGTGTATAGTTTAGGGTGGCACAGATTACCATTATTGCTTCATGTACCAACCAAAAGCAGTTTTCTCATTCGAAAATATGAAAAAATACCCATATCGTGTTTGGTGTCCCTCAGTGTCAAAACGATAATCTGTGCCAGGCACAACTTTTGCTATCATGATAGTACTGTCATAGTACTTGCTGACAGTGTATAGTTTAGGGTGGCACAGAATACCATTATTGCTTCATGTACCAACCAAAAGCAGTTTTCTCATTTGAAAATATGAAAAAATTGCCCGTATCGTGTTTGTGGCCCCTCAGTGTAAAAACGATAATCTGTGCCAGTCACAACTGATGTTATACTGATAGTACTGTCACAGCACTTGCAGACAGTGTATAGTTTAGTGTGGCACAGATTACCATTATTGCTTCCTTTACCAACCCAAAACTGTTTCCTTATTCGAAAATATGAGATAAGTGACCCCTACCATGTTTATGATGCCTCCGTGTCAAAACGATAATCTGTGCCAGACACAACTGATACTATCCTGATAGTATCGTCATAGTACTTGCTGATAGTGTGTAGTTTAGGGTGGCACAGATTACCATTATTGCTTCATGTACCAACTCAAAGCTGTTTCCTTATTCGAAAATATGAGATAAATGACCCCTACCATGTTTATGATGCCTCAGTGTCAAAACGATAATCTGTGCCAGGCACAACTGATGCTATCATGATAGTACTGTCATAGTACTTGCTGATAGCGTGTAGTTTAGGATGGCACAGATTACCATTATTGCTTCATGTATCAATCCAAAGTAGTTTTCTCATTCGAAAATATGAAAAAAGAAAAATTACTGTATCGTGTTTGTGGTCCCTCAGTGTCAAAACGATAATCTGTGCCAGGCACAACTTATGTTATCCTGAAAGTACTGTCAAAGTACTTGCTGACAGTGTAAAGTTTAGGGTGGCACAGATTACCATTATTGCTTCATGTACCAACCAAAAGCAGTTTTCTCATTCGAAAATATGAAAAAATACCCATATCGTGTTTGGTGTCCCTCAGTGTCAAAACGATAATCTGTGCCAGGCACAACTTTTGCTATCATGATAGTACTGTCATAGTACTTGCTGACAGTGTATAGTTTAGGGTGGCACAGAATACCATTATTGCTTCATGTACCAACCAAAACCAGTTTTCTCATTCGAAAATATGAAAAAATTGCCCGTATCGTGTTTGTGGTCCCTCAGTGTAAAAACGATAATCTGTGCCAGGCACAACTGGTGTTATACTGATAGTACTGTCACAGCACTTGCAGACAGTGTATAGTTTAGTGTGGCATAGATTACCATTATTGCTTCCTTTACCAACCCAAAACTGTTTCCTTATTCGAAAATATGAGATAAATGACCCCTACCCTGTTAGTGATGGCTCAGTGTCAAAATGGTAAACTGTGCCAGGCACAAGTGGTGTTATCCTGAAAGTAGTGCCATAGTACTTGTTGACAGTGCATAGTTGAGGGTGGCACAGATTCCCACTATTGTTCCATGTACCAACTCAAAACTGTTTCCTTATTCGAAAATATGAGATAAGTGACCCCTACCATGTTTATGATACCTCCGTGTCAAAACGATAATCTGTGCCAGACACAACTGATACTATCCTGATAGTATCGTCATAGTACTTGCTGATAGTGTGTAGTTTAGGGTGGTACAGATTACCATTATTGCTTCATGTACCAACTCAAAGCTGTTTCCTTATTCGAAAATATGAGATAAATGATCCCTACCATGTTTATGATGCCTCAGTGTCAAAACGATAATCTGTGCCAGGCACAACTTATGTTATCCTGAAAGTACTGTCAAAGTACTTGCTGACAGTGTAAAGTTTAGGGTGGCACAGATTACCATTATTGCTTCATGTACCAACTCAAAGCTGTTTCCTTATATGAAATATATGAGATAAATGATCCCTACCATGTTTGTGACCCTTCAGTGTCAAAACGATAATCTGTGCCAGGCACAACTGATGCTATCATGATAATACTGTCACAGCACTTGCTGACAGTGTATAGTTTAGGGTGGCACAGAATACCATTATTGCTTCATGTACCAACCAAAAGCAGTTTTCTCATTCGAAAATATGAAAGATTACCCCTATCGTGCTTGTGGTCCCTCAGTGTCAAAACAATAATCTGTGCCAGGCACAACTGATGTTATACTGATAGTACTGTCACAGCACTTGCTGACAGTGTATAGTTTAGGGTGGCACAGATTACCATTATTGCTTCCTTTACCAACCCAAACCTGTTTCCTTATTCGAAAATATGAGATAAATGACCCCTACCATGTTAGTGATGCCTCAGTGTCAAAACGATAATCTGTGCCAGACACAGCTGATGTTATCCAGGTAGTACTGTCATGGTACTTGCTGATAGTGTGTAGTTTAGGGTGGCACAGATTACCATTATTGCTTCATGTATCAATCCAAAGCAGTTTTCTCTTTCGAAAATATGAAAAAAGAAAAATTACTGGATCGTGTTTGTGGTCCCTCAGTGTCAACACGATAATCTGTGCCAGGTACGACTGATGTTATCCTGAAAGTAGTGCCATAGTACTTGCTGACAGTGCATAGTTGAGGTTGGCACAGATTACCACTACTGCTCCATGTACCAACTCAAAGCTGTTTCCTTATTCGAAAATATGAGATAAATGATCCCTACCATGTTTATGATGCCTCAGTTTCAAAACGATAATCTGTGCCAGGCACAACTGATACTATCGTAATAGTATCCTCATAGTACTTGCAGATAGTGTGTAGTTTAGGGTGGAGCAGATTACCATTATTGCTTCATGTATCAACTCAAAGCTGTTTCCTTTATGAAAATATGAGAGAAATACTCCCTACCATGTTTGTGATCCTTCAGTGTCAAAACTATAATCTGTGCCAGGCACAACTGATGCTACCATGATAGTACTGTCATAGTACTTGCTGATAGTGTGTAGTTTAGGGTGACACAGATTACCATTACTGCTTCATGTATCAATCCAAAGCAGTTTTCTCATTCGAAAATATGAAAAATGAAAAATTACTGTATCGTGGTTGTGGTCCCTCGGTGTCAAAACGATAATCTGTGCCAGGCACAACTTATGTTATCCTGAAAGTACTGTCAAAGTACTTGCTGACAGTGTAAAGTTTAGGGTGGCACAGATTACCATTATTGCTTCATGTACCAACTCAAAGCTGTTCCTTTATATGAAAATATGAGATAAATGCTCCCTACCATGTTTGTGACCCTTCAGTGTCAAAACGATAATCTGTGCCAGGCACAACTGATGCTATCATGATAATACTGTCACAGTACTTGCTGACAGTGTATAGTTTAGGGTGGCACAGAATACCATTATTGCTTCATGTACCAACCAAAAGCAGTTTTCTCATTCGAAAATATGAAAAATTACCCCTATCGTGCTTGTGGTCCCTCAGTGTCAAAACGATAATCTGTGCCAGGCACAACTGATGTTATACTGATAGTACTGTCACAGCACTTGCTGACAGCGTATAGTTTAGGGTGGCACAGATTACCATTATTGCTTCCTTTACCAACCCAAACCTGTTTCCTTATTTGAAAATATGAGATATATGACCCCTACCTTGTTAGTGATGGCTCAGTGTCAAAACGATAATCTGTGCCAGGCACAGCTGATGTTATCCAGGTAGTACTGTCATGGTACTTGCTGATAGTGTGTAGTTTAGGGTGGCATAGATTACCATTATTGCTTCATGTATCAATCCAAAGCAGTTTTCTCATTCGAAAATATGAAAAAAGAAAAATTACTGTATCGTGTTTGTGGTTCCTCAGTGTCAACACGATAATCTGTGCCAGGTACGACTGATGTTATCCTGAAAGTAGTGCCATAGTACTTGCTGACAGTGCATAGTTGAGGTTGGCACAGATTACCACTACTGCTCCATGTACCAACTCAAAGCTGTTTCCTTATTCGAAAATATGAGATAAATGACCCCTACCATGTTTATGATGCCTCAGTTTCAAAACGATAATCTGTGCCAGGCACAACTGATACTATCCTAATAGTATCCTCATAGTACTTGCAGATAGTGTGTAGTTTAGGGTGGAACAGATTACCATTATTGCTTCATGTATCAACTCAAAGCTGTTTCCTTTATGAAAATATGAGATAAATACTCCCTACCATGTTTGTGATCCTTCAGTGTCAAAACTATAATCTGTGCTAGGCACAACTGATGCTACCATGATAGTACTGTCATAGTACTTGCTGATAGTGTGTAGTTTAGGGTGACACAGATTACCATTATTGCTTCATGTATCAATCCAAAGCAGTTTTCTCATTCGAAAATATGAAAAATGAAAAATTACTGTATCGTGTTTGTGGTCCCTCGGTGTCAAAACGATAATCTGTGCCAGGCACAACTTATGTTATCCTGAAAGTACTGTCAAAGTACTTGGTGACAGTGTAAAGCTTAGGGTGCCACAGATTACCATTATTGCTTCATGTACCAACTCAAAGCTGTTTCCTTATATGAAAATATGAGATAAATGCTCCCTACCATGTTTGTGACCCTTCAGTGTCAAAACGATAATCTGTGCCAGGCATAACTGATGCTATCATGATAGTACTGTCATAGTACTTGCTGACAGTTTATAGTTTAGGGTGGCACAGATTACCATTATTGCTTGATGTACCAACCAAAAGCAGCTTTCTCATTCGAAAATATGAAAAAATACCCATATCGTGTTTGGGGTCCCTCAGTGTCAAAACGATAATCTGTGCCAGGCACAACTGATGTTATCCTGATAGTACTGTAATAGTACTTGCTGATAGTGTGTAGTTTAGGGTAGCACAGATTACCAATATTGGGTCATGTACCAATAATAAGCTGTTTCCTTATTCGAAAATATTAGATAAATGACCCCTACCATGTTTGTGGTCTCTCAGTGTCAAAACGATAATCTGTGCCAGGCACAACTGATGTTATCCTGATAGTATCCTCATAGTACTTGCTGCTTGTGTGTAGTTTAGTTTGGCACAGATTATCATTACGGCGTCCAGTACCAACTCAAAGCTGTTTCCTTATTCGAAAATATGAGATAAATGATCCCTACATTCTTTGTGGTCTCTCAGTGTCAAAACGATAATCTGTGCCAGACACAGCCGATGTTAACCTGATAGTACTCTCATAGTACTTGCTGACAGTGTATAGTTTAGGGTGGCACAGATTACCATTATTGCTTCATGTACCAACCAAAAGCAGTTTTCTCATTCGAAAATATGAAAAAATACCCATATCGTGTTTGGTGTCCCTCAGTGTCAAAACGATAATCTGTGCCAGGCACAACTTTTGCTATCATGATAGTACTGTCATAGTACTTGCTGACAGTGTATAGTTTAGGGTGGCACAGAATACCATTATTGCTTCATGTACCAACCAAAAGCAGTTTTCTCATTTGAAAATATGAAAAAATTGCCCGTATCGTGTTTGTGGCCCCTCAGTGGAAAAACGATAATCTGTGCCAGTCACAACTGATGTTATACTGATAGTACTGTCACAGCACTTGCAGACAGTGTATAGTTTAGTGTGGCACAGATTACCATTATTGCTTCCTTTACCAACCCAAAACTGTTTCCTTATTCGAAAATATGAGATAAGTGACCCCTACCATGTTTATGATGCCTCCGTGTCAAAACGATAATCTGTGCCAGACACAACTGATACTATCCTGATAGTATCGTCATAGTACTTGCTCATAGTGTGTAGTTTAGGGTGGCACAGATTACCATTATTGCTTCATGTACCAACTCAAAGCTGTTTCCTTATTCGAAAATATGAGATAAATGACCCCTACCATGTTTATGATGCCTCAGTGTCAAAACGATAATCTGTGCCAGGCACAACTGATGCTATCATGATAGTACTGTCATAGTACTTGCTGATAGCGTGTAGTTTAGGATGGCACAGATTACCATTATTGCTTCATGTATCAATCCAAAGTAGTTTTCTCATTCGAAAATATGAAAAAAGAAAAATTACTGTATCGTGTTTGTGGTCCCTCAGTGTCAAAACGATAATCTGTGCCAGGCACAACTTATGTTATCCTGAAAGTACTGTCAAAGTACTTGCTGACAGTGTAAAGTTTAGGGTGGCACAGATTACCATTATTGCTTCATGTACCAACTCAAAGCTGTTTCCTTATATGAAATATATGAGATAAATGCTCCCTACCATGTTTGTGACCCTTCAGTGTCAAAACGATAATCTGTGCCAGGCACAACTGATGCTATCATGATAGTACTGTCACAGTACTTGCTGACAGTGTATAGTTTAGGGTCGCACAGAATACCATTATTGCTTCATGCACAGTACCAACCAAAAGCAGTTTTCTCATTCAAAAATATGAAAAATTACCCCTATCGTGCTTGTGGTCCCTCAGTGTCAAAACGATAATCTGTGCCAGGCACAACTGATGTTATACTGATAGTACTGTCATAGTACTTGCTGACAGTGTATAGTTTAGGGTGGCACAGAATACCATTATTGCTTCATGTACCAACCAAAAGCCGTTTTCTCATTCGAAAATATGAAAAAAAATACCCGTATCGTGTTTGTGGTCCCTCAGTGTAAAAACGATAATCTGTGCCAGGCACAACTGATGTTATACTGATAGTACTGTCACAGCACTTGCTGACAGTGCATAGTTGAGGGTGGCACAGATTACCACTATTGCTCCATGTACCAACTCAAAGCTGTTTCCTTATTCGAAAATATGAGATAAATGACCCCTATCATGTTAGTGTTGCCTCAGTGTCAAAACGATAATCTGTGCCAGGCACAACTGATGTTATCCTGATAGTACTGTCTTAGTACTTGCTGACAGTGTGTAGTTTAGTGTGGCACAGATTACCATTATGGCCTCAAGTACCAATAATAAGGTGTTTCCTTATTCCAAAATATGAGATAAATGACCCCTACCATGTTTGTGGTCCCTCAGTGTCAAAACGATAATCTGTGCCAGACACAACTGATGTTATCCTGATAGTACTCTCATAGTACTTGCTGACAGTGTATAGTTTTGGGTGGCACAGATTACCATTATTGCTTGATGTACCAACCAAAAGCAGTTTTCTCATTCGAAAATAGGAAAAAATACCCATATCGTGTTTGGGGGTGCCTAAGTGTCAAAACGATAATCTGTGCCAGGCACAACTGATGTTATCCTGATAGTACTGTGATAGTACTTGCTGCTTGTGTGTAGTTTAGGGTGGCACAGATTACCATTATTGCTTCCTGTACCAAACCTTCGGAGATCTCTTGCCAATTTATTGAACAAATAGGTCACAAATATACATATTCTTATTTCTTTTCTCCAATTCTGTCGTCATATTACAGGAAATATTTATTTCCAGATGACATGGAAATACCTAATAATGAATCAGTCTCACGATATAGGAACGTATATCCGCATTGATAGACACGAATCGCCGTGGCCTTATAGGTAACGCGTTGGCCTAGTAACCCACAGGTCTGTGGTTCAAACCCACCCGTGGTTGACGAATTTTTGTTTTCTTTCATCTTCACTTCGAATTGATCAGTTAATCGAAATATTATTCATATTTATATTTACGTGACCAAAATATTTTCTGACTCCACAATATTTTGGATTTCCAGGCAGTAAATAAGAAATCAGTATTTGTTACGGTTGAACAGCTATAACGATTCCAAATAAGAGCCAACTCGTCATGTAAGCTGGCATTAACTTAATCGATGCCTCGAGTGTAAAGGTGAAATGGACAACGCTCCTTGAATGGGAGATGAAATCAACAAGTGACAACAATTACTGCGACAGAACCATTTAACGGTTTAATAGAGGGGGAAAATTATTTGATCGATATCTCTAAAACTATGACGGCTACAGTCTGAAAATTTGCAAATATATGTATATGCAAATACATAAATATATTGTCTCAATAATACGTAAAAATAGTGGGGATTGGATGACCAGTTTAATAATGGGATGAAAAAGCAGAAAATTTCCTAAATCGTGAAAAATCTCAAAATGTTTCTCCACCCTTTTTTTGAGATGAAGTAAGTTTCTGTTACTTCATGTAATGACCTATATTGCTATGCAAATTTTCAGTTCAAATGCCCAATAGTTTTTAGAGTATGGCCTTGTATTTGTAAAACTGTCAATGCCCATAACTGAAGAACCAAGGTAAATAACAGGCTGAAAATTCAGTGACAATATACTGGTATAATGGGGAACATTTGTTCTAAAGCACAGATGCATACGGTGTATAGTTGTGGAGAAAATTACATGACACTTTTTACATTCTGCGATATTCATGGCCAAGGTCTCATCGGAGCGTGTTGTAACCAGTACCAAAAGGAGACAATTCAGTGTTATGTTATTGTCTCATGGCGCTCAGTGACATAGTTGTGTTTGAATGGAAAGCGGTATTTTCGATTTTTGGCCCTGTGTATCTGGAGAACCAAGGTGAATATCAGGCTGCCATTTCAATGACGTCACACCTTTGTTGTGAGGAACATTTGTACAGGATTACAGATTCCTTTGAGATATAGTTTTTGAGAAATCAAGTGAAATCCTTTTCACGTTTGGTGATATTCAAGATGAAGTTCAAATTGGATCGTTTCGTAATCAATGCCAAAAGACAGACAATTCAGTGTTTCACAATATCTCATTGTTTACTGACTCTCAGTTTGATAGATTTTCAGCAAATGGAAGCCGTATTTTTTTAAGTTTGCATGCTTACCATTCTAAAGGTAATGATCGTTGTCGAGTCCGGACACTTGCGACCAAATTGTGATGTGGCATATGTCACATGGCCCAATTTGCAGTCTGATTGGAAAAGCCGGTCAAGTGCTGACCCCTAAAGTTTCACGTTCTACTGCGACGAATCTATATGTCAAAGGTCACATTTAAGGTTATATTCTTTTAGGTCATAAAATTGTCCATTAACAGTAGAAGAATCGACGCCGTGGCTTGTGTAGAAGAATGGACGCCGTGGCTTGTGTAGAAGAATGGACGCCGTGGCTTGTGTAGAAGAATGGACGCCGTGGCTTGTGTAGAAGAATGGACGCCGTGGCTTGTGTAGAAGAATGGACGCCGTGGCTTGTGTAGAAGAATCGACGCCGTGGCTTGTTTCCTTATAAAATGACAGTTTTTGGAAAATATTAAAAGGGTGATTACTACTCTTTCTTGTCATATAATAGATTGAAAATAAAACTACAGCATGGCTATACATAAGACTTACGAATACTCTAGTATCTTGCAGATCTGCTGTTTCGATTTGTCTGCACACCGACGACACGAAAAACGTCACCAGGGAAGAGAACCCCGAAATTGTTCTTCTGACCTACTTAATTTATTGACTCAGTGTTGCGAATTTCTTAAAACACTTACATTCCAAATCTCAGTGAGATACTCTTTTCCGTTTAGTCGGTATTCGCAAAATGAATTTTTACTTTGAGAGCATATAGGTCAAAAGGTCAAAGTCAAAGTCATGTGTCGAGACAACCATGCGTGACCTAAGACACATGCATATACGTGTGCCCAATATCTAAGCAGTACATAAAATCGTTGAGGTCGTTTTGCTCTGTGCAAAAAATTGCTCCGAAAATTGGAATAGAATAACAATAGGTATTTCCAAATGACATGGAAATACCTAATAATAATAATCCGTAGAATAACAATAGGTTTATCCATTGGAAATGGAAAGACCTAATAATAATAATAACAACTTTACTTAATCTGGGTGGCTTCATTAGCCGCCCCAAGGCTGCCTTCCTTGAGGCCCAATTTGAGCAGAATTCGAATAAGGAACTGGGAACTGGGAACTGGGAAATACTATAATTTCCCAGTTCCTTATTCGCGAATAAGGAACTGGGAACTAGGAATTGACTTCAGCCGGGTGGCGCAGCCGAGGAAAAATATGGCGAGAGAAACCAAATCGAATCCCGTATTACCCCGGAAGGGCGATGTATAACGAATTTATCATATCTCAGAGCATTAAGAATCACTTTGGACTTCAAGGCCGACATAATGGAACGGACTTCGATCGGACTTGCACTGGTTTCAGAACGATCCACAGCATGCACCGGAAAAAATGAACACAAAGACAAATGTATCATTTTTACAATCCTCATCTTTAAAACGTACTAAGGGAGGAGCAAAGATAACGATAACATATACTGTAATCCGTGAACAATGAACCCGGTTTCCGTGTGAAATACCGGTGGGCTTCGGTGATCAAGAATGAACAATCTAACTTCAAATTCAGCTTCATCTCTTATGTTCTATTCTGAAAATCAGAAACGTATAAAATACTGGAACATTAAGCTTAATCTCAATTTCATATTTAATATTTAATAGCCATCGACGAGTATAATATCTAGATTTTATTAATTGACTGTGTATGTTATTACCCGAATACAGTGTAAAACGGCCTGTCCATACGTCATGTCGAACTCGACTTGTATTGGCCGAGTTGTATTGGCCTAGTTGGAAGCTGTATTGGCCGGGTTGAATGTTGTATTGGCCGAGGTCAACGAGTACAGCCGTAACTAGCAGTAAGGACCGACGACTGGAGAAACAGACGACAGCAGTGTTGTTTGTTCAACGCGATGGCGAGCGCAGAGCGTGTTATTCAAGGGTTCGTGGGTGGAATTTTAGAGCTTGAGGAGATATGTGGAGACGATCTAAAACGATTCAAACCTGTTACAGATCAAGAAACGGATGCTGCCACTCAAGCTCGGAAAAACAAAAACACGGCCAGTAAATGTCAATTAATAAAAATATTATGAATCGATAGTTTTCGTATAGCCTTAGTATTGACCTTCGGGTCGCCGTATTGGCCCTCGGCCTGCGGCCTCGGGCCAATACGGCGACCCTCAGGTCAATACGAAGGCAATACGAAAACAATCGATTAATAACATATAATATACCTTTTGTAATAAATACATCGAAAGACCCGTTCCGGATTCACATCTGTTGCGTGGATATGTAAGTATCAAATACACGTGTGAACTGTTACATTTCCATTCTGTCTATAATTCAACACCGTGTCATTCGACAGTGTCACTTGTGTCATGTTTCCATAACATCACACAGGAGAAGGACCAACATGAACTGACTTAAATTTACAGTTCGAGAGAAAAATCGGAAAAATCAAACTGTCCTGCACAATTTGGCAGAAGTATAGGTATTTGCTTCATTTTCGCACGATGATGTTGATTGCATTTATTGTGCAGTTATTGAACATTGGCGCTGAGGGATTTGCGGCGACCAGGATAGCTGTGGGAATGTCACACGATGTGGGCGGGACAGCGGTGCTGTCGAATTCATAAAACAGCTGATTAAGATCAAAATCAAAGTCGTCGGCATGGCCTTCTGCTCGTACATCCTGGGTGTGTAACACGGCCGACGTGGCATCATTTGACGTGGGTGCAGGGTACTGAGAAGATGATGTCACAGTTTCTGCAGGATGGGGTTTGACAAGAACATTTACTGGAAGTGTATGCGTACCGGTATTCGTCTTTCGGGTTGAACCTATCGTGTCAGGAAAGGCTACTGACGCAACCGTGTGGCCCATTTGCAGTTTCTCGCCATCACTTACTCGCTGGTAAACCGACAGCGACGAGAGTGACAGCCATTATTTGAGATGCTGAATAGTTGTTTCTACCAAGAATGGTGATGCCGGTTGCTCGTATACTGTGGTTAGTGTATGGTTCAGAAAGTTTCAGGCGAGTGCCCAGGTTGGTCATGAAGGCTGCCAAGCGGTGTTTCCCAATAGGTTTGTTATAATACCAAACTTTATCGTCGTCGAGGAAACTATCAACCGGGTACTGCCACAAGCGATCACATTTCGGATGGAGTTTGGAGATATAACTTTCGAATGAAGCAACAGGACAGAACGGGGAACCTTCTTCTTCAGGCATGAATCCGGTAACACCCTCTTTTTGCTGGGCCCGGCGATTTTTTGTGAGTTCATCCTCCTTTTTTTCACATACCTCTGCCCAGTTTTCGGGTCCCGCTTGATGATGAATGTGTTTTTTGTCATCTTTTCCATATTCTCCACTCCCCTTCTAAAGAAGAACAGACGTACATCGAACTGAACTTTATTTGCAAGCCCAGTTGGGGTTTTTGGGGACATGAGAACAGACTTGTAGAGTTTACAACGATCGGACTCGTTTATGGGCTCATAATGATCGGTGTCGCCTTTTCCAGATGCCTTCAACTCTGCAAGTGCGGTTTTGAAGCACTCGTTGGCTTCATTAAACTCCGAATTTCTAATCAAATCAAAAGTTTTCAAATACGGTGGGGCCTTCAGGTAACGATTCAGAGAATGTCGAAAGTTTTCGAGAGTGGATGTTTTGTACAATTCTCCGTCTTGTTTTCGGGCATCCAAATAAAAATGACTGAGTACCTCTGCTAACCTCTCGGCCGAGAATCCTTCGAATTCTTCACTCTGCCCCTTCTCTTTCAGGTAATACTTCAAAGTTCTGGCGGACGCTTTGTTCGATATTTTTGTGTTGCTGGGAATAATATTAGCCCGCTTTTCAACAACTTCATCGTCCGTGTGAGACGCGAAACGTTTGCCTGATTCAGCCATTTTGTTTAGCAGACGATGGAATCTAGTGAACACCTGTTCGTTGCCCTTGGCGACGGGGGTATACGATATATATTCGACCAGCAAGTTGACAATACAACATCACACATGAGGTCTGTCAGCCAATCAAAAGTCTACATGCTTCTCTGAGATATGATAATGTTATGTATCGTTTGTCGTTGTCCGCCATAGCTGGACATATCGTCTCCTCAGCATACCTATTACCTGACCAACATCGTCTGGTCACCTGTGATGGTAAACCCCTGAGTAAATTCCAGTCATTGAAGGTGTTTTCGGTCACCATGTCACAACATTGTTAAGACAATTAGTTTAATGAGAATATGTTTCTGGGACGAGATTGAGTATTATTATCAGTAGGAAAAAAGTAGTTAAGGTATTATACGCATGCGCTGTGGAAGTTAGTGGATTTGTTCGCGCTTAAGGTTACGCATGCCTGTAATACCTTAACTGCTCTTCCGGTTACGCTGCTACCGGTCACGTGACTTCCGATAACGTGACTTCCGGAAAACAAAACATGTCTGTCCATGCTATAGCCTTTACCACGGTATAGCAAAACAGAATGATGGTGTGACTGAGGTGTATATATCGGGCACAGAATTACGTAGCGTGTACAATAATCAACATATCATGTTAAGTTTATTTTGATTCCAAGGTAGGGCGGGGTTCCCATTGGTTCGATACTGATTGATGGTGAAGCGGAGGCGAATCTGTGATTGGTAGATGGGTATAAGTACTTTCTGGAACCAGATGGAACGCGAAAAACTGCCCGACACGGATAAGGTGGGGTCTACTTTTCGTGTTACTCTCCTCTGATGTACTGAATTACTCTTAGTATACTCAATAAACTCAGCCGTGTATCGCCAGTATGGGACTTTGGTCAGTGCTACCTGATTATCGGGCTTTTCGTGGTAGGAGTTTCTCCGCAAGATCTAAACAAACCCAAAGGCGGTCTGATCATCTGAAAATTCCCCAATGACGATCGCGTGGATGTATGCAAAGGGAGACAACTCAGAGGGACGCATGTAAAATTCATGTGCCTGACGGCCTTGAACTCGGATTTGAAGAATGCATGATTGTGTGGAAGGTATAGTGAGGGATGGTTTGAGCGACTATAAACGTATGAGATATCCTATTAAGCTCGTACACTGTGCTAAACGACGTGACGTCACCAGTAATGGGGAAACAGTGGCAGACACGGTTCGATGCGCACTCGGCACTATGCGCCCACATACACCATATGTGGGGATGGAATACACCATATGTGGGGATGGATGGGCTCTCGTTTTTTTGATTGAAATTGCAGTTTAAGGGCCGCTTCCCGTACGGATTTCGCAGCCCATGAACTCAATGTTTTATTTTAATTACACGTTACATTTCTTAGTTTGTTAAAGATGTTTACAAGCGCTGTATTATCAAATAGACAAATAAATAAGTAAATAAATAAATATATAAATAAATAAATAAGTAAATAATAATAAATGGGGGGATGGAGATATAAATAGAATAGAAGAATTGTCTATGTACAGGTTCATCGCTTGGTTTTTGATTAGGTTATATTGGTAAGTATGTGTTCATTGTATATTGTAGTCGCTTGGGTGATTCCTTTGTCTTTGTACCCCTCTGTACACACAACGCCGTCCAGAAAAAAACTGGGAGAACCATAGGCGGGTTCTTCCAGAAATCTGTGCCTGTAACAATTGCTTGGAGTGGGTATTGGGGTACAGGATGGCAGGTCTACATCCTATATTGGTGAAAGTCAAAGGATCATATTTGCATTAGACAATCGTTACATCGGTGGCATCTCAGGTGTGGCACATCTGATCTGTGTTGTCTTCAGTGAGTATGGTTTCAATTGTCCGTGGTTGTGGTAGGCATTGTGCGATTTGGTTTGAATGTAGAAGCTGTTCTTGTTTCCGTTGATTGTCTGTGGTCAAGGTGTGGGTTTTGGTGATTCCACTGAAATGGCTAGGTCAGGGTGGTTTCTGGAGTGTTGTCACTCACGGTGCTGTTTTATAATATTTGTCGTCATCGGTGTTCTGTTTCATGGCTGGTCTTACTCGGCTGTGGTCTTCAGTGTGCTGTGTCTGTATTACAAAGAATAGAAGAGTTTGTAGTTTCTTGTTTTCTGGTGTTATTTTTTGCCACCGACTGCACTATCGCGATCTAAGTCACACATGATCAATAGCAATAATTAATTAGGTACTAAATATTATAAATAAAAATATTATTATAATTAAAGCTGATTGTGAATGTTTGATATAACCTCCTGCTAGAAAACCGGACGGTTAACATTCGTTAAAGAGGGTTGGAAATAAGGGAACACAATTTGATCGGTGCTCATTATTAGGAGCTTTTAATTTGATCAGTGAATTTGTCTATGTTATTGCTATGGCATTTTGATTGGTTAGTGTCCAAATTTGATCAGTCGTTTCTGATCACTGACCCTTATTTCCGCCCCTGTAAAATAGTTTTGACTCTAAGCGTGCTACATTTATTTAAATTGGTCCTAGGTTTCTTGGTGTAACCATATAGTATTAAATGGTAGAGTAATAGTCAGTCGATTTGATGTAAGCTAGTAAGGTGGAGTATACTTTGTTTATAAGAGGTGGTTTAGGATTTAATATAGAAGCCAACGACAGAGGGACATTTAAGTTTTTGAGTTCGCTTTCCAGTGTGCGGCGATAGGGGTCATGTTTTGGGCATTTGAGTAGAAAATGTTCTATCGTTTCTTCTTCGTTGTTGCATGAGGTGCATAGTGGTGATGTGTTTATTATTAGCTTAGAGAGGTGTGATTGTATAGTCCTGTTTTGCCTAGTCTTAATCTTGTGATGATGCGGTCGTCACGTTTACTGTCTAGCTGGAATACACAACTCCGTCTTTTCCCCATATCTATACTATGTAGCCATCTACCTCGGTTTTCTTCGTTCCATTCCTTTTCCCATTTACTATCTATTCTGGTTTTAATGATACAATTCAGTTCTTTGGTTCCTAGTCCTATATGCACGTCAGGTGCAGTTTTGGTAAGGCTGTCTTTGGCTGTCCTATCGGCGGCTTCATTTCCCCTAACGTCCAAGCTAAAATGGCGTCAATGTCATTGTCTCGTATTTGTGTACATAAAATTTCTATTTCGTGTATGAGGTCAGGTCTGCTGTTGGATTTGGAGTTCTCTATAGATACCAGTCCGCTTAAGGAATCGCTAAGAATAACGGTGGAAACCGGTCGGTTCTGAAGAACCCATCCGAGGGCCTTGATTATGGCGACTAATTCAGTGGTAGTTTGAAACCTTCGTGAATGTCAAGTTCTGGTATAACGAATGCAGAACCTGTATTGTGACTTGTGTTTTTGGAGCCGTCTGTATATATTTTCAAGCGATTTTTCCAATGTGTGTCAATATATTCGAGGGAAGTGACCCTTATATGCTCTGGGTTGTCCTGTTTGGTGATGTAGCTATGTATATTCGTGTCCACGTGTGGTGTGATTAGTTGCCATGGTCTATTGACCTTGTCAGTGTCAGAGATACAAGAGATAGGAATGTCGTGTTCTTGAAATAATCGTTTTATCGTGTAACCGAGTGGTGCGGAGTCTTATCCCCATTTCGTTTTTAGGTATGGGCTCTCGTTGTCTTCATGCAGTGTCTTAACTGTCGTAGGTGCAGTGATACGCGCATGCGTACTGGCGAAGTAGTAGAGACAGGGCATTTTGGATGCGTAGGGAAGTTTATAGCCCGTGGTCTGTGGTATGCATATTGTCGTATTGAAAGTCTCGGTGTGTAGAATAAGACTGTTGTGTTGACCGGTGATAAGCGTTTGCGCACTCGTGAAGTAGTAGAGAAAGAGAACGTTGGGATACGCGCATGCGCAAGGTGTGCAAAGTTTATAGCCAATCCACATCAAGTAGTCCCTATCACTATGATGATACTGTAGTAGAGGCGGCGCAATACGTTTGGATACACACTCGAGACTGGAAACCTACCCACACTCTTAAAAGCTAGCCCATAGGGGTGGGGTGGACATGTCGGGATGAATGATCTCTTGTTGTGTACAGTATCTTGACCGTCGTATGTTTGGTGTATGAGTATGCGCACTGGGGGAGTAGAGCGGGTGACTGGGGGTGGCTGAACACAGGCGGAGCCAGGGGCTCTGGACTTGTCGTGGTCACCAAGTCGCGGTCGTCAGCGGCCCAACGAAGTGTGGAATGACGTCCTGGATGATGAAATTGTTAGAGAAAAGGCCCATCAGCTACCCGAGAGACCTGGTTTTTGTACAATCCAGTGGCAGCCCGCGAACGAGATTACGTGGTTAAAGAATGTGAACTTCGCCCAGCCATTCCTCTCGCTATCCATCAAGCGTATTGCATAAACGCGAGCTGACCAACTTGGTAGCACTGGATCATCTCATGGTTGTGGCCAAAGACAATTCAAACATCTACCAAAGGGTCGCATCACCGGAATATTTATTTGACCCAGAACCTCTCTCCTTAAGGGAAGGCGTCCAGAGATACTTCGTGCTCTTCATCAACTACATCGACAATGCGCATATCCGCGCTTTTGAGAGTCGAATTTGTTCGCAGACCATCGACTATTTGATACAGGCCTTCCAAGTCACGACGATTATTCTGTACCTTTTTATGTCCGTACCTCCAACATTGACGAACGACCTGTTACCCGGAGATGGTCCACAACGAACAAAAGAGAGAGAGAGAGAGAGTCTGATATCCCCCATCCTCGTTCAGTCGATCGCATTGGTGCAGCCAGCCCCGGAATCTCTCATCACCAAACCGTGACGATCCAATCCAATCTCATACACGGGATCACATTTCTAAGCCCAATGTTGTGAACATACTGCTATCGAGGGATCTCTTCAAATAAAGCATGAACGCCCAGTTGGGTGAAAAAAGTATTCACAAGAGGCAGCCGAAAGTTAGACAATAATGCACTCGCAACCATACTGCGACGGTCTTTACGTGAACAGAATGTCGATCTCGTGGTCCATATGAACTCGTTCAAACAGGTCCTGTCCATAAGGAGATCGTCTACCACGGTGGACACACCCATAATTCTCTACCCACAATACTATATGGCGCGTGCCCCTGTGTCCAGGAATCTTTCTGATGTGAGCCCGGATATTCCTCTCTGTTTCGGTAAAGTGTTCCAATGCCGGTTGTACATGCGCAGTCCGCCCGTCAGAGCCCGACTGCAACAAGATCAGACCCGCTGGTTCCGCCTGTGTTCAACCACCCACACAACCCACAGCACTTTCTGCACTACTTCCAGAGAAATTAAAATCCTATATGCTTCTTATACTCGCCGATCTCCCTCCGTGTTCTGTGATGTCATGTCATGAATATGCAGTGCTGCAAACGGACCAATCACATCCGTTTTAGTAGCGGCATTTCCACTCCCGAACTCGACGCTCGGCCTAACCGAGAAAAGGTGGCATCGGCTCCCGCGCTGTTTCATGCGCCACGTCTGGATTAAATGACATCAATTTAAATGGGAATTATATTATCTATAAATGACGGAATTATGACAGGGGAAGTCCTAAAACAGCAACGACGAAACATCCGAGCTAACTATGCATGTAGCGCACAACTGTCAGCTTGAAATGAGAAACCTGGGGTCTGAGCAAGCGAGCGAGCGATCAACCCCTTTCAACTTCACAACGTATCGGCGAAATTTCTCACAGAAAAGTCGACTCGTTATAAGAGACATTTTAAAGTCTGACATACCTTTGTACCTACTGTTACCTTTTTCAGTCGGATTAGGGGATAATTTCGCCAAATATTCGCAAAATTTTGTCCATGAAGGGTCCTCATGGCTGCTGCCCGAGCTATTTTTCGCAGTCGCTGGACGAAGAGGCTCTGAACAGGTCGGTGGAAGTAATTTCGTCGAGCGACTGAATTATTTCTGTATATCGGGTATTTTCTCTGCAATATTTCTATTTCATTATAGTGGAACTTCATCAGAAAATTTATTGAATCAGTAAAAGTAAATCTCGAAAGCGAGAATCGAAAAGAAATGTTGATATTTCTTGTTTACCGCTGGAATATTCATGATTTAGGTATACGAAGTACCCCTATAGAGCCTATAGTCGACTGTATCGATCAACTCGAGTCATGTCTTCAGAGAATACAGAAGATGGGCTACGATTGGTCAAGAGTTTGAAGACCCAGATGTAAACAAAACACGGAGGGAGATCGGCGAGTATAAGATCCTGTAGCGACCATACGATAGAGAAGCATATAGGATTTTAATTTATTAAGATTGGTATCACCGGTAAACCACACCAATCTCGTTCCACGCAATCTGACACCTTGCATGCCACAAATGGACCACGAATATTCCTGCCTCAAAACTTCCCGGCGCATTCGAAAATATATTTTTTACTACTCACTCCATATGCATGCGCGTATCACTGGGCCTACGACGGTAAGGATACGATACACAACGACAGCCGATTCAAACCCACATGGCCACTACAACGGGATAGTTTATAGGGGTGTATTTGGACGCCTAGTGCCGCGTGCGCATCCAACCGGTTTCTCTACTACCGATGACGTCACTGCGACCTTCAAAGTCACGAGTTCTAGGCTGACATTTTTTTATATACCTAATTTACACCAAAAAATGAACAAAACTCTATTTTGCGCAAGGCACTGATAATCGTGATGTTCCGTGATGATCTGAGTTATCAGATGATACGTTTTTGGTCGGGGAAAAATTGACTTTCTGTCGGTCTGAGAGGGGCATTTGCAATGGCAATTTTGAGTCGAGAGGGTCCTTTCTGCCTTCCCGCCGTGATAAAGAGGATGTTTAGTTATCAGTATTAATTCTTTGAAAAGGCTTACGAGTAGAAACATTAACCATGGTTTATGGAGTTCAAACCCCATGTCTAGTCCGTTCAATTTAAGAAGACATTTGCAAAGATTACACAGAGATTACATAGAACCAGACATAGATTGCCTTGATTACATAGTATTACAAGCTGAGGGGCAGAGGCACACTGCAAAGATATGGAGTCTGAATTCGCAATACAAGATCCTGAGAAACCATTGCGTCATCCATTAACGATGATGGTCGCGGGACCTAACGGAAATGGGAAAACCATATGGATATATATGCATATACATAATAATATGCATATTATGAATACATATGGATAGGTTATTACGAGGACTTGATAACTATGTAGAACCTTGTCCGCAAAAAGCCAACTACTCTTATGGCAAATGGCAGTCCATCCTCGATGATATGCTTAGAAGTGTCTGGTATAGAATTTGTTAAGGATCGATATACCATTAAATATCGGAAATGACGACCATTTCAATCCTTAAGTCTGAGACCAAGCAAGACACGAATTTCAGACCTGTATACAAAAAGGAGCGCCTCACGACAAAGTATCTGTTACTCACAAATTACAGAATTTGTTCGACTAGGGCAAGGCATCCAGGGATATCGGATTGAATTGGCACTATATCATCCTATTCAATAATTTCAACGATAAAGAGCAATTTCACTATTTGGACGTCATATTTACCCTAAACGACACGACTACTTTTTGAAAACGTATGAAGCTGTTTTTTCTACGCCATATGGTCATCAATTTATCAACCGTAAACTGAATACCCACGAACATCAAAGGTTGAACGAAAATGTACTTTGACAAGTATCAAATAAAATGTTTGGAATGAGATGTTCGGCGTTCCTATGAAGTAGAAAGAATGTGTGATGGTTACCCGAGAATAACTCCCTCGGACGTGACGGTAGTGAACATGATTTTCGTTTGAAAGTGAAATGAGTGAAAGTTATTGTTATGTGCTGTAAAAATGCTGAAGTTTCATATTTTGCGAAATGGTGGTTGTCAATTGCTCTAAACTGGATTTATTCAAGTTTGAAAACGATCGAATGTGCTCTTTCGACATTTTAGGGACATTTTCTGAAGGGATTCCCCTTCATATATAAAATATGACACCTCAAACCAAGACAATTTGTGTGTATTTATTATCACAATGGTTAGTGTTACAATCGGTTGAAATATCATTCTGGTTTGAGGTGTCATATTTCATCAAAATAAAAAATTGTGCAACTGCTTCGCCTGTATTCTACCAGAAACGTTATGTGAGCAAGTAAAAAATGCTTTTCAAGTAGACGTCGTCGTAGTCCAGTTGTTAGGCTGCTCGCTTTCAAAAACAGTGTGGTGACCAGTTTGTTGAGCTATGAGTTCGATTCACATTTAGATCAGAAAAATGTTAATCTTATTTTCTTATTCTTTCTTTCTAATATTTAACATTTGGATTTATATCAGTGATATTCAGTTAATAAAATATAGAGATAACTGTGTATACACATTTCTGCATTCACTGCTACAACTCGACCCTTATTGTAACCACACTCATAACATGTCCAAATCACCGTGACTGAATGGGTTTATTTTCATGGGTCAGCAATACTTCCCATGTATAAACGAGAGATCCTGAAGGATCTTGGCGCCCACCATTGTCCGATAATTGTAAGCTAATGACTAGAGGATCTTTTTGTCCATTGTTACTAAGAACAGACAATTGATTTGTAATTTTGTTTACAGAATTTCGAATCTGAGTGAAAAAGATTCTGTTTCTTGGGCTATTTTGAGATATCTCCTTTAAGATACCATGCAGCTGCATGTTAATTATTGTGTTTGTAACTGTTTCTTATTCTATTCACTGTTGTCTGTCATCTTGTAATTGTACATGTATGTGTAATATGTCTGTTGGGAGAGGCGTTCAAGTAGGCTCTGCCTGTTCGCCGATCCCTGTTTCCTGGTGAAATAAATATACTGTTTAAATCAAGATACCATGCTCGAAAATAGTAAGATGGTACAATAATGCTTAATACTGAAGGGTCCGCGCAGTAATGTTGAAACTTCAAAAGTGCCTGGATCCTGATTATCTCCCTTGGATCGAAACATGCAGTAGTCTACAGTTGTCGAGTTGTGATATTGAGTCACAAGACTGAGGTCGGCATACGAAACGGTGGAGCAGTTCACTTGCTACTGCATGGACTAAAGAAGGCTGATTTAAAATTTGAAGAAATACATTTTAATTCAGAATTATTTGAACTCCTTGATATGAAAGGTGAAGGTACGGATATTCTCTATAGTCAATATATAGAATATGCCTCACCGTTTGATCCGCCGACTCTTGTGATGCAACGTCACTTGAGAATACCAAATTAATTTGGAGCGTAACTTGGATTTTCGAATCGGACCAAAAAAGGTATCTTGCACTAATAGGCCCCATGTGAGACCTGTGTACCAAATTTCAGAAAAATCCATGAAATATTTCCCAAGAATTCACGGTAACAATGTTTCAAGGGGAAATTCAAGATGGCCGCCTTGTGGCCATATTGGATCTTCGATTCGGACCGAAAAAGGTACCTTGCACAACTAGACCATAAGGGGAACCTGTGTACCAAATTTGAGAAAGATCCATGCAGTATTTCCTGAGAAATCACGATAACAAATTTGCATGGGAAAATCCAAGATGGCGGCCTGTTTTGCCATATTGAATTTTCGAATCGGACCAGAAAAGGTATCTTGTACAACTAGACGACAAGGTGAACCTGTGTACCTAATTTAACAAAGATCCATGCAGTAGTTCCGAGAAATCGCAATAACAAAGTTTCATGGGGAAATCCAAGATGGCCGCCTGATGGACATATTGGACTTTGGAATCGGACCAAAAAAGGTTTCTTGCACAACTGGACCCCAAGGGGAACATGTGTACCAAATTTGAGAAAGATCCATGAAGTAGTTCCTGAGAAATCGCGATAACAAGTTTTCATATGGGAATCCAAGATGGCTGCCTAGTGGCCATATTGGATTTCGAAATCAGACCAAAAAAGGTTTCTTGCACAACTAGACCCCAAGGGGAACCTGTGTACCAAATTTGAGAAAGATCCGTGCAGTAGTTCCTGAGAAATCGCGATAACAAGGTTTCATGGGGAAATCCAAGATGGCTGCCTGGTGGCCATATTGGATTTTCGAATCGGACCAAAAAAGGTTTCTTGCACAACTAGACCCCAAGGGGAACCTCCGTAACAAATTTGAGAAAGATCTATGCAGTTGTTCCTGAGAAATCATGATAACAAGGTTTTACGGGAAAATCCAAGATGGCTGCCTGGTGGCCATATTGGATTTTCGATTCGGTCCAGAAAAGGTATCTGCACATCTAGACCCCAAGAGGAACCTGTGTATCAAATTTCAGAAAGATCCGTGCAGTAGTTCCTGAGACATCGCGATAAGAAGGTTTTACGGGAAAATCCAAAATGGCCGCCCTGTGGCCATATTGGATTTTCGAACCGGACCAGAAAAAGTATCTGCACAACTAGGCCCCAAGGGGAATATGTGTACCAAATTTCAGAAAGATCCATGCAGTATTTCCTGAGAAATCGTGATAGCAAGGTTTCATGGGGAAATCCAAGATGGCCGCCCTGTGGCCATATTGGATTTTCGAATCAGACCAGAAAAGGTATCTGCACATCTAGACCCCAAGAGGAACCTGTGTACCAAATTTCAGAAAGATCTGTGCAGTAGTTCCTGAGAAATCGTGATAACAAGTTTTCATGGGAAATCCAAGATGGCTGCCCTGTGGCCATATTGGATTTTCGAATCGGACCAAAAAAGGTATCTGCACATCTAAACCCCATGGGGAACCTGTGTACCAAATTTCAGAAAGATCCGTGCCGTAGTTCCTGAGAAATCGTGATAACAAGGTTTCATGGAGAAATCCAAGATGGCCGCCCTGTGGCCATATTGGATTTTCGAATCGGACCAGAAAAGGTATCTGCACAACTAGGCCCCAAGGAGAATCTCTGTACCAAATTTCAGAAAGATCCATGCAGTAGTTCCTGAGAAATCGTGATAACAAGGTTTCATGGGGAAATCCAAGATGGCCGCCCTGTGGCCATATTGGATTTTCGAATCGGACCAGAAAAGGTATCTGCACATCTAGACCCCAAGAGGAACCTGTGTACAAAATTTCAGAAAGATCCGTGCAGTAGTTCCTGAGAAATCGCGATAACAAGACTGACTGACGGACGACGGACCACGGACAAAAGGCGATTTGAACAGCCCACCATCTGGTGATGGTGGGCTAAAAACGATACATTTTTCTTCAAGTGTATTTCTCTGAATTGTTCTCGTTATATTTAAGAATCATTATAGTTCTCACTATGAACAGCAATGTACCATTCAACAAGTCGAAGTGTGAGTGTTGTCACAAGAATACGCGTTCAGGCCAGACCAGAAAAATATCTGGTTCACAGTTAGAGTGGGTAAAACGCAGGAGTGACTTTGAAGTCAACACTCATGAGGGAGTATTATTAATTATGCCCTCAATGTAGGGCTATATACTATGTAGATTTGAAATCTGCGAATGATGAGACCATCGAAGCACCTACAGCCGTAGCCGATGATGACCAGCCCAAGGCGGGGTCAAGTTCCCGTTGTGTCATATATCAGATATTCTACGGCAAGTTCGATTTGCAACATTACAATGACGTAGCTCGTTAAAAGAAGTTACTTTTGAAACAGCAATAATTTCACATAATCGCAAATTATTTACTAAAACACGGTTGCGAGTTAATATATGATACATTGAGTAATAACTAATCCTTTTGTATTGTTTGAAAATGGGGTAAAACTGGAATTTCGACCGAAACGAATAATTCTGTACGACTGGCCTACAAAAACGTTACTGTCGAGGAAAACCTGTTCATTTAAAAATAGAACGTACCAAAATAGCACAGAGTCGACTGCATTTGACGTCATAAAGAGCAGCTGACCCGGCCTGGACAATAGATATACACACGCCAGTGTCCGAGGGAGTTATTCTCGGGTAACCATCACACATTCTTTCGCTATCATATTAGAAGACACATTTGTATTTGAAGCAAGGCTGTGACGAAGATGAATCGGAAGAAATAGCCAAGAAGGATTACATTCCATAGATGGAGAAGGGGCTAGGTCAAAAGTTTTACGAACATATGATTCATTGTCATGATATGCTTGACGATTACATTCATAGCGAAATTTTGCACAGAGCTTGTCAACTTCAAAATTTTAACAATATTGACTATATTGAAATCTATGAAGCGAAGAATTCGGAAGAGAAACGACTTGATAACGGGAGAATATCTGTTAGGCAGCGATGATTCGGATAGATAAGTGAGAAAAAATCTTACTGATGAATAAAAGTGAATTGTGAACAATTGAAATAATGTAATATGTATATATTGCGTACAAATTGGTGATGTCTTAAATCATGTGTTAAAACAAACAACGAAAACCCGTCTTAATCATGTGCTGAAATGTTATGAGTAGTTGATTAATAAAGCATTTAGTTTACTATATATCGAGTTTGCATTCTTTTCTCATGTGTTTGTATATCCCATATATAGGTCATTAATGTTGAATTAATCATAAATTGTGTCTAAATCCGTTTAACCCGGGGCTAGGGGCCGTTTGAACCCATGTATTTCAAGATGTTGATGGTGTTCACAATCAAGACGTGCCTGAGATATATCATTCTCTAGATAAAGATTTAACAACGAAAATGATATGGATTAAGTATACAAATCAGCGATACGAGTTGATATTTGTCTTGGTGGCATCCTTGAGAACTGTTGACCGCTTCTCTCTGGCAGGAAAATAGCATATGCTTACGTAGACTATGATTGTTGTTGTTCCCGATAACATCCATGTATTTTACATCGTCGTATATGTTCATATTGATATGACCATTAAACTCTCACGTGATCAAACATGGCCGACGATTCTTCACAAATAATCAAGTCATCAAAAATGGGTTCCAATTGGATGAGTTCTCGAAAATCTAGATATGCAGCGCGAACTTCAAGGTGGTTCCATTTGTTTAAGCTACAAGGTCAGTAGATTTTCCCGCAATATGAGAATTTTTTATAGGAAATAGGGTGAAACATGTAGCATTATGAAACATCTCACATGTCACCCATCTCAGAATGAAATGTTTGACATGTCACGTCTTTTTACAGTGTAAGGAAGAGAAAGGATGAATGCACCGCTGCGAGCATCGCCAGATGGCCCACCCAGACCTTTGGTGAGATATCCACAGTTTTCCCCAGTACCATTTTTATTCACTCACGAGTCACGTGACTGGAAGTGACCTCCAGGGCCAAGATCAACCCACGGTCAAATGTCAATCCACTCCATTTTCACCTCATTTATGCTTCCTTTTCCTCCTCCTCCTCCTCCTCCGCCACGAATACTAAGAGATTTCGCCTTCAGATACTGCTTACAGTGGATGGTAGCTGAATATTTTTTTTACTTGTTTTGCATCTCGATGTCGATAGCCATGCATCCGAATATTGGTTTGACAGCCGACGTCACCTACGCCAAGATCAAAGATATATTCTCTTTAGTGCGGTCGATGTTAATTTCTTGCACACCGATTTAAATTGTCAGTCTCTGTAGAGGTGTGGCTATGCGGGATTAAGCTAAAGGTGCTTCTGATAGGCTGGAGCTCACAACCGTTGATCATTATCATCATTGTGGGGAGGTTAAAAGGTCTGAGTACAGAACATATCTGACGATGCAATCACGTGCAGATGCTGAATAACAGGAATGGAAATGGGTCTGCAAGGCTGATTGCGTATGGAGTGATTTTTAGTGCTTTTCCATGCATGTCATCCTACAACATATTTCAATGATTTGCTAATATCTTTTCATTATATTGAACGACGTCATACAACTTTTACGGGCAATATATACTTGTGAATGTTGGCATGACAAATATCCTGCCTGTAGATTCCGGAACAACTGAATACTTATACCGCAGCATACATATCCAGTATGTTTGACAGGGTCGCACGAGTTCTCTAGAGTAAGTCCGGATAAGGGTCGTTCGGCTGATCCGTGTAATGCGGTCATTATCCAGTTTGACTTTCTGTGTTAAAATGGCGATCACGCCGGTGATATCACAAAAAAAAACGTGACGTAACGTGCACCCAGCAGTTCTAATTAAAGTTGTCAAATAATTGCACATGTATGTTGTTCAAGTTTTAGGATCCTGCTGATCGACAAGAGTACCGGTATACTAAGTCGCTGGACTTGGTGCAGCTTAGTGGTGTTCTTTGGCGTCTCTTTATCCACTGTCGAGTAACTCTGAAGCGGGAGTCGAACATCCTTCAAGATACTATACCACTTTTGTTTCCTGTTCGTTCAAGGATGGAACTCTTGAGTATGTTACTAAACAAATATTTTACGTGGTTTGTGTTGCTGAGCCTACACATGTATCGCCATATCTCTGTCGAAATTTGATTTGACTGGGTTCGCGCAGATGGTTGAAGAAGCGTGAACAGCAGCTTTAGAGAAGTCATCCGTGGATATCCAATTTAGAAAGAACAAACCCATCTGAAGTTCTATACTTTTTAGCGCGTCATGGTTATTTTTTTTATTTAAGGATTGACTGTGATTTTTTTTACGTTCATTGGGGTATGAACTTAAAAACCGCTGTGCAAACTGTATGATTCCGCGTAGCGGATCATACAAAGTTTGCACAGCGGTTTTTAAGTTCATACCCCAATGAACGTAAAAAAAATCACAGTCAATCCTTATAATTAAATTAATCAAGCAAAACTAATTCAATAAGAGAAGAAATTGAACGTGAAACGAACGAATTCTTCGGTTTAATTCTTGTAACGGGAAACCCCTGCGCGTATAAATACAGTCAACAAAGTTCGTAACTCCTAGCAACGTCTCAGTGCACGCGCACGTCACTCGGTAGGCCTAGCGCGGTTCAAACAGTTTTCAGTTTGACAGTTTGTTGCACATTGTGTATGGAGGGAAACTTCGCAGTCAGGGATAATTAGGCCTATTTAGGTCAGGAAAACTGAAACACACAAAAAAATCTGCGAAGGAAGAATGAGATATGAAACCATGCAGAAGAGGAGAAATTGTTCGACTTGAGTTGGCCTTGCTGGGAAATTGGGAATATTCCATTCAGAGCCGATGATCAGACTGGGCGATGCATTTTCTTGCTGTTTTACCGCGCCCCGGGTATAGCATACGGAGGACGATTTCACTGATCAATGTGTTGTTCTGAGCTGAGGAACATTCCCTGTCGCAGTTTATGACGGAACTTTTTCCCTTTCGGTGTCCGTTTATATCAATAACGTGACGAAACTCTGCATTCTTCATCGCCTGTACCCGTCGCACGTGGACGGGAAATCGAGGGAGTGCATGTGCTGTGTTGTGTTGTGTTCTAGCGGACGCATAGTTTTGTGTGATATCAGAGACAGAAAACGCGAAAATTCTTTCACAGACTTCGAAGTGTACCAGTTCTCATTGCAGCCTTTGTGAATAGAGATTGAACGATGATGCTGCCCTCGTAGGCTACCCAACAGGTTTTGTGGAATCACCATTCTGTAACCACCCCCCCTCCCCCCTTGACTGGAGGGATTTTATCGGCATCTGCCGTATGGTACGGTACTTGTTACATACATCCGCTTATCGTGGCAGTCAAGACGGTATAATTTGTTAAATTTTGTGTTTGGTTTCGTGAGAGAGGACGATATGTTCCCGTTTCCATCAGTGCAAAATCCCCCCTCTCCCCTACCACAACAGCAAAACAGCCGGTGAATGAAATTTCACTCCACGGGAACGGTAACGAATGAATGGATTACCAAACTCTGTATCTCAAGAGAACCAGACCTCAGGTAGGATGTGGGTTTCAGGAGTTCACCGGGTGTAATAATTTCTTTATAAGGTTTTGTGGTGAAAGTGGGTAAGCGAAAACCTAATGTCAAAATCTCGTTCAAGGTCACGGAGATGTCGACTTATTGCTGATCTGATTTCCATGACCGACAGACATTATCTCGACTCTTTTCTCTTAGAAATTCTTGTAATTTTACAAACAGTTTTCTCAATAGAAATAAATATTTAAATTCACTCTTTCCAGTTGGTTTTAGAGTTTTCTGTTGACATTATTTGAGCAATATTATGCACTAAAATCTTAATCGATTTACACTACGTCCAGTGATCCAGAGCTATTTATAGCAACGAAAAAGTAGTGCAGTTGTGGGCGTGGCATATCATATTTTTAGATTCATTGAAGTATGAACCGAAAAACTGAGTACTAATCAGCCAATCAAATCGCAGGATTTACGAACAATACAGGTAGAATTTAATTATATGCGATTTGTCAAAACTCATCGATTTACTGAGATAAAATTATTGTGAATGTATTTGAACTAGAGGGGACACTGAGCGATACTTTTATTTGAGTCCCGGCCAGGTTAAAGTCGATGATGGCAAACAGTCACCGACAAATGTGTCACACCTGACCTGAAGCCTGACTTCAACTATACCCGGTAGGCCTAGTATAAAGATGTGCGAATGTAAATACGTCTTGTGCTATGAGTTATAGGAGGGTCATACACGGCAAACATTGTGACCACACCCATGCGGTGAATAAGATTTATTACTTGTCAACATAACAACGTGTGTATCCATCGAATACGTGCAGAAATAAATGACGCTAGAGTCAGTCCTATGTTCCTTATACTCCTTTCATGCTCATATCCACATCTGTCTACTGGGTACCTCCCCTGTACGAAAGTGTGGGTGAGTGTGTAGGATTTAACGTCGTTTTCAACATTATTCATATCATAGTACAGTACCCGGTCACCCATTCAAGTATTGATCGAGCTCAACGTTGATCAACTTCAGTGATCTGACGAGAACCGGTGTGCCCATCGTGATACGCCGTACCTCCCCCTGCACGAAAGCGGGCTCTGTGATATACCGTATATCGTTTGAACGCCCCTGGTTCGACCTATTCCGAATACGACGAGGGACTATGGTTGGCCATCCCTGCCACAATTCGCCATTCACAGGATGCCTGTAAATAATATATACCATGGTATAAAATGCCAAGCCTGCCATAATTCGTATTTACAGGATGCCTGTAATTATTTTGTACCATGGTATAAAATGCCAAGCCTGCCATAATTCGTATTTACAGGATACCTGTAATTAGTTTGTACCATGGTATAAAATCGCCAAGCCTGCCATAATTCGTATTTATAGGATGCCTGTGATTATTTTGTACCTTGGTATAAAATCGCCAAGCCTGCCACAATTCGTATTTACAGGATGCCTGTGATTCATTTAGCCGTAAGTCGTAAATCTTCGCCGTCTTATTATTTCCACCAATGATATACGCTTTTACAAATTTGATGCCGGGCTTTACACAACCTCCAAACAGGGTCATCTTCCCTTCTGCCTGTCGATCGACCCTGCCCTCAGTCAATTTACATATAGCCATGTACCAAAACATCATTTCACAAAACCTGAATTTTACCAGCCAAAAACAGTCCACATACTAAATACGAGGATATATAATTTTGCAGATGTGAATGTGCAGGACCATTTAATTCCGACAAAGCAAGCATCGCTGATTTGTTTTCAAACAAACGACCGTTAGCCTTGATCATGGAGCTTACTGTAGACGGAGGAATAACATCTTATCAGTCTCATCTACCACTGTCTGTGTTTAATCCGTTTAGAACACTGCTCAAAGCAATATCAAAGCAAGCAGGCTAGATAATGAGGTCTTAGTCTGTTGACACTGCTGGTTTTATTGCTCTCAGCCTGTCCTGTGTGTTCAGGTCTGGCCACTGACAGCAATCAAGGAACTTGATGTCTTAAAACTGTGGTCCATCTCTGAACACTGGTTACAGTAATCTGGGCGGAGATAAACTACAACCAACCGTAAACCGACCAATCTGTAAATAATGACTGTATATTGGAAATCATGGTAGCCAGGAAATCAGGCTCGGAAAATGATGTCTTTTGATGCAAAAAAACATTGAAATCCGTTCACTAGATCCAGATTTATGGACGAATGAACATATATATTCAAGCTGAGTGAATTGTTCTCGTAAAATAAAATATTTTCCGGAGACTTCCGGATAATATGAATGGACACATTGGTGAGATGGCTGGCTGCTTTACACATTCCGATATTCGATTTGGTGCTCACACGGGCGAAAATCGCCTTTTAACACATTTACATTATCAGGATTTAACTCCCTAAAACATGCTCATACCACCACGGAACATTGCGGAATTAGCCGAGAGTCCCTGAAAGCCTGGTCAGTGTGCAAGGTTACACGGACCAGCCCACCATGTGGTAAGCTAAGCGGTCATAAAATAATCAAGGGACTTAGTTTTATCACTGTCGGCGGCCAAATTTTGACCATTGATGTCACGGAGTGATCTCTCAATCTATATTAGGCTTCATGCCTTGATGTAGTCCAAATGTTGTTGTTGTAAAGAGATGAACAGTTATTTAAGTACAGATGTGCTGCACTTGATTAATTCTGGTTAATTCAAGTTGTTGCGATACCGAGCAGTTCGGATAATCTCGCACTTTTAATCTCTGGCAAAGGCTACATGGCTTGGTGAAGACTCACTGTGCCAGACTGCCAGGGCGTTTTTTCGCCCTGTATAATTTACTGAGGGCAGGGTCGATCGACTGACAGGAGGGGAGATAACCCTGTTTGGAGGTTGCGTAAATCCCGGCATCAAATTTGTAAAAGCGCATATCATTGGTGGAAATGATAAGAAGGCGTCAATTTACGACTTACGGCTAAATGAATTACAGGCATCCTGTAAATACGAATTATGGCAGGCTTGGCATTTACAGGTATCTTGTAAATACGAATTGTGGCAGGCTTGGCGATTTTATACCATGGTACAAAATAATTACAGGCACCCTGTAAATACTAATTATGGCAGGCTTGGCATTTTATACCATGGTATATATTATTTACAGGCATCCTGTAAATGACGAATTGTGGCAGGGATGGCCAACCATAAGGGACGGTTCATTTGACGTCCGAGAGATCTAGAGTCTCTTAAGGATATCTGCTGCTGGTAAATCAAAGTAACTTTTTGAATAATGTGTGTTGTTGCATTCGTAATTGTGTAATATGAGGAAGAACAAAGAAAAAAATGTAGGTTGGTATGCGTTTTTTAGCTGTAGACATTGAAGATAATCACAATGTCTATCAAAATTTATCAAATTGAATGAAGGTCTCTGCGCAAAATTCTTAGCTAGAACACTTTTGAAGGAAATCCATATCTCTCAACCTTGGAAAGGGAGAGATAACTTACTGTGAAAAACAGGTAAAATGGCCACCAAAGCCCAAAACCACCAGCGGACTACCTTAAGTCAAAATAAACAAGGATATCGAAAGAGAATGAAATATACCGGTACATCACGTTACCTGGCTCTTAATTCATCCAAATATGGGCACATTCGGTGATGTCGCGAATGTGATTTGAAAGTCCTAAAAATAATACGACTGGTCTTCTGTACATCCTCGCGAGCCAGTGTATCGATCGATCTATTGGGGTCGATACACTCACAGGCCCCAGTGTCTGGACAGTAGAATTTAAATTCAGTATAATTTAAATAATTTAATTTTTTTTAAGTCATCCTATATTCCTCTCTGTATTATAGGATGACTTAAAAAAAATTAAATTATTTAAATTATACTGAATTTAAATTCTACTGTCCAGACACTGGGGCCTGTGGATACACTGGCTTGGTTAGTTACCCATACGAGTTCTGGATATAAATAGATGAAGGGGTTTCCCCTGAATCAACCCAATCAGTGAACGCGCTAAGCTGGTTGATTAGGCCAATCCGCTGCGAGGTATCAGATGTGACAGGTTTCAATTTCATCGCGGGCCGAACTGCTTTGATGTCAAGCGGAAATCGACAAAGGAAGTCAAAGCAAAAACCGCAGACTGGGGATACCGACATGCTAATTCAAAACAAGCGCGGGGGGATGAAATGTACAAGATTGTATAAATAGAGGCATCGACTCAAGAACTCATTCGATTCACCAAAAAGGTCCAGGTAAACCCTCTACGCGGATTTAGGATTTACCTGGACTTGTGAAGATGCTTCTGTATGGCAGGCCCGCACTCTGGCATCGTACGACTTTGTCATGCTTCGCGCTTCTTGGTCAGGCGGTTTGCACGAACCACAGGGTGTCATTCTAATCCCACCAGACTCTCTTCTCTGAGTTGAGTTGCTAGTGGTAGCCCCCCTCACGGAGGGCGATGCTGTTGTCGAGCGAAGTTTTGTTTGTATCGCTAATAACTGATACTAATCGGTACAGATTATCTTGCGTAATTATTCCTTATTCAATGCACTTTGTATGTCACCCAAACTTCAATGAATTTAATTCGCGTAAGTACTGATATTATTGGAAAAAATCACATCATATGCATCTATCCAGGCTACGGTGAACAGCATCAAGAAAAGTGCGCATGATAATACGTCTCGATAAATGTCAATAATTAGCGATAAGAACAGTTTGAAAACGAAACTTCGCGTGTTCGTACGATATATTTAAGTAGACTGATATGTAATCGAACGATTGAAATGACAACTGTTATTTCCCATGAATGAATATCCATTAATATTGCTCATAACCTCAGAAGAAATGTGAAAGAAATTCAAATTTCTAACACCATCTCATCTGTGTTGCGAAAATAGCCTCACCGGCTGACCACCGTTTCACCGGCTGGCACGATAATCGGTCGAGGAGCAATGTATGTCTTAAATGAAAACGTGTGTACATATAACTGTATGATTTTACTAGTATTTTATGTACCACTAGATAATATCAGAAGAAAGCGCATGGAGTAAAAAACAATCGTAAAATAAGGCATGTATATATCACATTTTTTTCTCTATATATCTTAATATATGTCTGTACCGGTTGATATATCGGTTCTCTGAGGCAAGCATGGTACAGATTTGCCTTTTTAAAATTCATAGATCACAGGTGTGCTTTCAAATATGCAGAATGTAACATAAGCCAAGTTTACATGGCTTCGTTCGTTCCTGCTTAGCCATGCTTCTTATTGAATTTACGTACAGTCCGGAATCTATGATGGCCGAGAGGGGCCATCGTCACTTCGCCATCGTACGTCAAAAAACAGAGCGATGGAGCGATAGAGCGATAGAGCGATGGCGATAGAGCGATGGCGATAGAGCGATAGAGCGATGGCGATAGAGCGATAGAGCGATGGCGATAGAGCGATAGAGCGATGGCGATAGAGTGATAGAGCGAAAGCGATGGCGATAGAGCGATGGCGATAGAGCGATAGAGCGATGGCGATAGACGGTGATAATCGTACCTCCAACACAAGAGAGCTCGCCGCTAAACTCTAGTTATTATCAGGCGGATTCATGAATATATGGTGGCCGAGAGGGGCCATCGTCACTTCGCCATCGTGCCATAGGGCGATAGAGCGATGGCGATAGAGCGATAGAGCGATGGCGATAGAGCGATAGAGCGATAGAGCTATGGCGATAGAGCGATGGCGATAGAGCGATAGAACGATGGCGATAGAGCGATAGAGCGATGGCGATAGAGCGATAGAGCGATGGCGATAGAGCGATAGAGCGATGGCGATAGAGCGATAGAGCGGTGGCGATAGAGCGATAGAGCGATGGCGATAGAGCGATGGCGATAGAGCGATAGAGCGATGGCGATAGAGCGAAGTACATGACTGCGCATGACTACACCAAAACGAGACAAGTCGACATTTTTGCCTACCTGTGTGTTCACGGTATTTGTCGGTACAAGATTTTCATGGCGGTCAAAATGAATATCAACGCCATGCATACTAAGAAAAATTCTGTACAAGAAAGCGACTCTGCCATTATGAATATATTAAAAAAGATCTTTGATTAATGACACGGAGGGGGAAAGGATTGACGCTTATTAATGTTCAATTATTGGAGAACGTTGATAGGATATTAATTTATTAAGATTTGCCTCTCCCCCTATACCCCCGAATTGCACAAAGAACGGAATGTCTCAAAGAGCGGAGACAAAGGACCACTTCGTCTCTAGAACATCAATAATTACGACGGGGTGTCTTGAATTGGGCCGAAAATTAGTAGAGAAGCGTACCTCTTTAATTCTTCCTTCGCGGGTCTTAATTTGTCGTGACCGGTTTTAAATTGCAGTTTTATGCCAAGTACCAACATTTTCTCAGTGGTTTCGTACTAAATGGAATTTAGACTGGTCACAAGGTGACTTTAAGCTATTAGGTCTTGTGTTTATAAACAATTTGGCCGAAAAGGTTGAAAAAATTACAAAGATAAATTAAAAGATATTGTCATACTCATGAAGATATGGTCCAAAATAAGATTGACTCCACTAGGACGAAATGTCATTTTAAAAAAGCTTGTTGTTGCCGAAACTCAACCATCTATTTTCCTCTCTTCCAAACCCACCCGAACCACTTATAAATGAATTCCAGAAACGCTGTTTTGAATTTGTTTGGAACTCGAAACCTGATAAAATTTTCAGAAAAATTTCTGTTAAACCACTTGAACATGGCGGTTTATATAATCCTATTGTTAATATGTAATCCAGGCACAAAATATATCGTGGATTAGGATATTACAAGCTGATAATTCCAAGTGGGGTAATATTTTGAAAATGTATATGCCAAAGAATACAGACCCAATAGGAGTTGGTTCAGCATTCTTAAGAACTAATATTATACCAACGATGGAAAACGTATTTTGGACGGACACGCTTCTAGCCTGGACAGAATTTCAAATAAAACTAGAGGACTGTCAAACTTTCTCGAATGAAATGGTACAATGAAAAAAATAAAATTGATAATAAAGCTCTACATTTAGGTCACTGGGCTGGAAAAAGCGTGCGGGTTGTAAATGATATTTTAGATAATAACGGAATTTTTTTGTCATTTGACTCTTTTCAGTCCATTTATAAATGCGCAGCCAATTTTCTGGAATAATTATCAGTATGTCAGGCAAGTAGTATATAAAACTGATATTACCGCAACTTGACCTTTGACCTAAAAAACTTGCATGGTGGGGAGAAAAACTACCTCCGAACACAGAAGAGTTCCAATTTTTGCAGGTCACTGCGCAGGTCAAGTGGTTGCCATGGTGACGTCATTTCCGGCCACGTGTCGTTTGGGGCATGTATTCCTCCGCGGTGATGCGGTCGCGGGAAAAAGCCTCCGCGTACAGAAAAATAGTCTCAAATACGCGGGGAGCTGGGGAAATTCTCCGGCAATCTTCGGGACATTTTGGGGGGGGAGAGGGGCTCCTAGTGGACCGATTGGGTCGAGTGAGGTGTCAAAGTGAAGCGCTCCTCCAGGGCGATCAAGTAGTGGGTGGGTGTGTGTAAAATTAGGATTTGTCCTAAGAATACTAAAAGCGGAACACGGACTTTACCCCTACAATAGGGGAAACCCCTATCAACCCTGTTCAAAAGGGCTAATATCGGTCTCCGGCTTATCGGGCCTGCCTATCAAGTCATGGGTGGGTGCATGTAAATTGAGGATTTGTCCCCGAAAATATAAAAAGCGGAACACGGATTTTACCCCTACAATAGGGGGAAAACTCCTATCAACCATGTCCAAAAGGGCTAATGTCGGTCTCCGGCTTATCGGGCCTGCCTATCAAGTCATGGGTAGGTGCATGTAAATTGAGGATTTATCCCCGAAAATATAAAAAGTGGAACACGAACTTTACCCTTAAAATCGTGCCTGATTCGCACATTTGCATCTGTACGGGAAAATGCCTGTATGTGTATAGTGGTGGTCATTTTTTTGTGGATTTTACTATGGGTTGTGGTGTCTTGTTTTCTTCGTCTCACCACGTAATGCGCAGTCTGGCCGTAGTATAGAAAGCAGGCATTTTGGGGGTGCGTGGGGTGTGTTTGGGGTAGAGATGGACCACTATTGGTCCGAATGCGCCGTGGCAGGTGTCATTTTTTAGCTCTCGGGGTGTAGACCCCGATCTGATGGATGTCCACAGCATCTATGACGTCATCGGTGACGTCATCAGTACAAGTAATACCGAAAGTACATGTGCATGTACTATGTGCCTATACATGTACTATGTGCCTGTATATGTAATCTGTCCATATACATATACTCTACCAATGTACATTTTTCTTGTCCATGTACTTGTACTCTTGCGGGAACAGCACGGTATCCTGATAATATATACATGGCGGTGATGTGGCGTTAGTCAGCTTATCTGGCTAGTACTTCACACATTTATCGTTTTGAATTTTTCTTAATTGTAAGAAATTACATATCAGACTGTATGTTTGTTGTCCATAATAATAACATAATTATGTATGACCAGACTGTATCAATGCTGTCCATAATAATAACCTAAGTATGTATGACCAGTTACATCCGGGGACCTTTGTTTTACATCCGGGACCTCATCTTACATCCGGGACTGTGGTTTTACATCCGGATGCTACAATATATGTCTTGTATTATTCAATATATGTCTTGTATTATACCATATCTGTGCTGTATTTTACAATATATGTCTTGTATTATACCACATCTGTGCTGTATTATACCATATCTCTCCTATGTTATACAATATCTGTCCTGTGTTATACAATATCTGTCCTGTATTGTACCATATATGTCCTGTATTCTGACTCTACCCCACAAAAACTTCACTTTGATACCTCCCACGAACCATTTGGACCAATAATGGTCTATCTCTATCCCAAACACACCCCCACGCACCCCCAAAATGCCTGCTTTCTATACTACGGCCAGACTGCGCATGCGCAAAATATTGAAAACGCACGATAATTAGTTCAGTCGGATGCTCCTCCACGAGAGCTTCAAAATAAGACCTCTTGCGACACCATTGGACCACTAGGAGCTCACCTAGACCCAAAAACGGCCACCCAGCACCATTTACCCACTACGCAGGCGCGCAGTGACTTTTTAAAAAAAATTCACCACTTAGCTTCGGGACCCCGCCCACCGTGTTCTCCGTGGTGAGACGTGAAAAACACATACCCACAACACATATCGCAATGAACATGTGTGAATTGCCAAGTATGGACCTATCCACTGAACCATTAGGCCTATGGGCCTATCCATACCTCCGTGAACTTTTCGAAAAATTTTATCGCTTAGCTTCGAAAACCCGCCCATGTATTCTACGTGGCGAGACGTGAAAAACAAGATCCCACAACCCATATCGCAATGAACAGGTGCGAATTGCCCAGTATGGACCTATCCATTGAGCCAGTAGGCATATGGGCCTATCCAGACCTCCGTGAACTTTTCGAAAAATTTTACCGCTTAGCTCAGAGATCCTTCCCATTGTGTTTTACGTGGTGAGACGAAGAAAACAAGACCCCATAACCCATAGTAAAATCCACAAAAAAATGACCACCCCTATACCCATATAGGCATTTTCCCGTACAGATGCAAATGTGCGAATCAGGCCCTATTTTAGGGGTAAAGTCCGTGTTCCGCTTTTTGTATTTTCGGGACAAATCCAAATTTTACATACACCCACCAATGACTTGATCGCCCTGGAGGAGCGCTTCACTTTGATACCACACTTAACCCAATCGGTCCACTAGGAGCCCCTCTCGCTCCCAAAATGTCCCAAAGATTGCCGGAGAATTTCCCTCAGCTCTCCGCGTATTTGGGACTACTTTTTCTGTCCACGGAGGCTTTTTCCCGCGACCGCATCACCGCCGACGGCTTCACCGCGGAAGAATACATGCCCCAAAGGTCACGTGACCGGATGTGACGTCACCATGGCAACCACTTGATCTGCGCAGTGACCTGTAAAAATTGGAACTCTTCTGTGTTCGGAGGTAGTTTTTCTCCCCAATATGCAAATTGTTTAGGTCAAAGGTCAAGTTGCGTCAATATCAGTTTTATATACTACTCAAGTAGTACGGAAATCAGCAAACAACATGAGATTTGGACTATTACAGAAACAATATATGATACCGTTGATACCGCCCCCTATTTCACTATTAATAAGTGTAAAAAAAAAAGACTGTAAAATGTTATATAGAAGTCTCTTGACCTTTAGATTTACTGTACTAAACAGTTCTTGAAAAAAATTATAATGATTCGGAGTGGTATATATGGAATAATAATGTAACAAAGAGATGTGAAATATAAATGGCTTCGATACAGAATTATTAACCGAATATTGACTACCAACATTTTTGCACATAAACTTTACCCTGATATATCTAACTTATGTACATTTTGTAGCAAAGTTCCAGAGACTATTATTCATCTCTTTTGGGAATGTGAACATATCTACCCTTGGTGGAGTTTACTGGAAAATTGGTTCGCTTCGGCGGGTGTTCCAATTATATTTTCTCCAGAAACTTTATACTTGGTCTTTTACAACCCAGAAATCAGCCACTCAACTACTGTATTTCTATTATTAAATTTTCTATATGTAAAATGAAAGTTGTTAAAAATCCCTTGGTTGAAAAGTGTTCAAAACGCTTTAAATGTGCGTACGAAACCGATAAATATTTCCAGTATAAGAACTGCGAATGGCGCTTGTTTTACCAGTATTGGTCATCGCTGCATTTACTGTTTAGACTCTTATGATGTTGTTTGCGTAGATAAATCGAGGTGTAATGACGAGGTATCTATTTGTTTGTATAACATGAGCTTCTAATTACAAATACAACCATTTTTGTTTAGTACAATAAAATATTGTATGTACAATGTGTATTACCTAACAAAACCAAATAAGATATAAAAAAAAAATCAGTGTTTGTTCTATGCGATTTAGTGTTAAGTCCAGCCACGATCAGCACAATCTTAATGAATTATCAGTTTCATATGACATCCGCCTTTCTTTTTCGATAAAAACGCGGAAATGGCCGCGTTCAGCACCCACAACTTCAAATAATTCAACTTACGCATCGACGGACGAATTGGTCTTTTCTTTCAGAGGAGTTAGAAGTTGAATTTGACGAAAAATTACGAGACTATGGGTAAATCAGATCACCAATATTTTAGGGGGGGGGGGAGAGTGACCTCTTCTATTTCGATTCTACGTTGACTTTTTGACAAGCGTTGATCAGCATTAATTACAAAACTTGATTTCAGATGTTCCAGATGTATATGTTCACCAGACAGCGAATATCACTGCTTTATTTATTAAATTCTTATGTTGATCTTTTAGCCAATGTTTATTATTTTAGCCCATATACAATAAAACTTATCGGCCTATCTCTCTGTGTTATCTGTGTAATCTTTGTGGTATGCCGCTGGCCCCCATAGTATTCATATGATGGCCGAGAGGGGCCATCATCACTTCGCCATCGTACGTCAAAAAACAGAGCGATGGAGCGATAGAGCGATAGAGCGATGGCGATAGAGCGATGGCGATAGAGCGATAGAGCTATGGTGATAGAGCGATAGAGCGATAGAGCGATGGCGATAGAGCGATAGAGCGATGGCGATAGAGCGATAGAGCGATAGAGCGATGGCGATAGAGCGATAGAGCGATGGCGATAGAGCGATAGAGCGATGGCGATAGAGCGATAGAGCTATGGCGATAGAGCGATAGAGCTATGGCGATAGAGCGATAGAGCGATGGCGATAGAGCGATGGCGATAGAGCGATAGAGCGAAGTACATGACTGCGCATGTCTCATAATCATGCATATTCATACGGTGATAATCGTACTTCCAACACAAGAGAGCTCGCCGCTTAACTCTAGTTATTATCAGGCGGATTCATGAATACTGTAGGGGCCAGCGGCATACCACAAAGATTACACAGATAACATCATAGATAACACAGAGAGATAGACCGATAAGTTTTATTGTATATGGGCTAAAATAATAAACATTGGCTAAAAGATCGACATAAGAATCTAATAAATAAAGCAGTGATATTCGCTGTCTGGTGAACATATACATCTGGAACATTTGAAATCAAGTTTTGTAATTAATGCTGATCAACGCTTGTAAAAAAATCAACGTAGAATCGAAATAGAAGAGGTCACTCTCCCCCCCGCCCCCCTAAAATATTGGTGATCTGATTTACCCATAGTCTCGTAATTTTTCGGCAAATTCAACTTCTAACTCCTCTGAAAGAAAAGACCAATTTGTCCGTCGATGCGTAAGTTGAATTATTTGAAGTTGTGGGTGCCGAATGTGGCCATTTCCGCGTTTTTATCGAAAAAGAAAGGCGGATGTCATATGAAACTGATAATTCATAAAGATTGTGCTGATCGTGGCTGGACTTAACACTAGATCGCATAGAACAAACACTGATTTTTTTTGTTATATCTTATTTGGTTTTGTTAGGTAATACACATTGTACATACAATATTTTATTGTACTAAACAAAAATGGTTGTATTTGTAATTAGAAACTCATGTTATACAACAAACAGATACATCGTCATTACACCTCGATTTATCTACGCAAACAACATCATACGAGTCTAAACAGTAAATGCAGCGATGACCAATACTGGTAAAACAAGCGCCATTCGCAGTTCTTATACTGGAAATATTTATCGATTTCGTACGCACATTTAAAGCGTTTTGAACACTTTTCAACCAAGGGATTTTTAGCTACTTTCATTTTATATATAGAAAATTTAATAATAGAAATACAGTAGCTGAGTGGCTGATTTCTGGGTTGTAAAAGACCAAGTATAACTTTTTCTGGAGAAAATATAATTGGAACACCCGTCGAAGTGAACCAATTTTCCAGTAAACTCCACCAAGGGTAGATATGTTCACATTCCCAAAAGAGATGAATAATAGTCTCTGGAACTTTGCTACAAAATGTACATAAGTTAGATATATCAGGGTAAAGTTTATGTGCAAAAATGTTGGTAGTCAATATTCGGTTAATAATTCTGTATCGAAACCATTTATATTTCACACCTCTTTGTTACATTATTATTCTTTTATACCACTCCGAATCACTATAATTTTTTTCAAGAACTTTTTAGTACAGTAAATCTAAAGGTCAAGAGATTTCTATATAACATTTTACAGCCTTTTTTTACACTTATTAATAGTGAAATAGGGGGCGGTATCAACGGTATCATATATTGTTTCTGTAATAGTCCAAATCTCATGTTGTTTGCTGCTTTCCGTACTGCTTGAGTAGTATATAAAACTGATATTGACGCAACTTGACCTTTGACCTAAAAAAATTGCATATTGGGGAGAAAAACTTCCTCCGAACACAGAAGAGTTCCAATTTTTACAGGTCACTGCGCAGATCAAGTGGTTGCCATGGTGACGTCACTTCCGGTCACGTGACCTTTGGGGCATGTATTCCTCCGCGGTGAAGCCGTCGGCGGTGATGCGGTCGCGGGAAAAAGGCTCCGTGGACAGATAAAGTAGTCCCAAATACGCGGAGAGCTGAGGGAAATTCTTCGGCCCCTAGTCGACCGATTGGGTTGAGTGAGGTGTCAAAGTGAAGCGCTCCTCCAGGGCGATCAAGTCATTGGTGGGTGTATGTAAAATTAGGATTTGTCCCGAAAATATAAAAAGCGGAACACGGACTTTACCCCTAAAATAGGGCCTGATTCGCACATTTGCATCTATACGGAAAATGCCTATATGGGTATAGGGGTGGTCATTTTTTTGCGGATTTTACTATGGGTTGTGGGGTCTTGTTTTCTTCGTCTCATCACGCAAAACACGATGGGAAGGGTCTCTGAGCTAAGCGGTGAAATTTTTCGAAAAGTTCACGGAGGTCAGGCCTACTGGCTCAATGGATAGGTCCATACTTGGCAATTCACACATGTTCATTGCGATATGGGTTGTGGGATGTTGTTTTTCACGTCTCACCACGTAGAACACGATGGATGGGGTCCCGAAGCTAAGCGGTGAATTTTTGTTAAAAAGTCACTGCGCGCATGCGTAGTGGGTAAATGATGCTGGGTGGCCGTTTTGGGGTCTAGGTGAGCCCCTAGTGGTCCGATGCTGTCGCAAGATGTCTTATTTTGAAGCTCTCGTGGAGGAGCATCCGACTGAACTAATGTATCGTCCGTTTGCAATATTCTGCGCATGCGCAGTCTGGCCGTAGTATAGAAAGCAGGCATTTTGGGGGTGCGTGGGGGTGTGTTTGGGATAGAGATAGACCACTATTGGTCCAAATGGATCGTGGGAGGTGTCAAAATGAAGCTTTTGTGGGGTAGAGTCAGAGTACAGGACATATATGGTACAATACAGGACAGATATTGTATAACACAGGACAGATATGGTATAATACAGCACAGATATGGTATAATACAAGACATATATTGTAAAATACAGCACAGATATGGTATAATACAGGACAGATATTGTATAATACAGGACAGATATTGAATAATACAGGACATATATTGCATAATACAGGCGGATATTGAATAATACAGGACAGATATTGTATAATACAAGACATATATTGTATAATACAAGACATATATTGTAGAATCCGGATGTAAAACCACAGACCCGGATGTAAAACAATGAAAACCCCGGATGTAAGATGAGGTCCCGGATGTAAAACAAAGGTCCCCGGATGTAACTGGTCATACATACTTAGGTTATTATTATGGACAACATAGATACAGTCTGGGCATACATAATTATGTTATTATTATGGACAACAAACATACAGTCTGATATGTAATTTCTTACAATTAAGATAAATTCAAACGATAAATGTGTGAAGTACTAGCCAGATAAGCTGACTAACGCCACATCACCGCGATGTATAAATTATCAGGATACGGTGTTGTTCCCGCAAGAGTACAAGTACATGGACAAGAAAAATGTACATTGGTAGAGTATATGTATATGGACAGATTACATGTACAGGCACATAGTACATGTATAGGCACATAGTACATGCACATGTACTTTCGCTACTACTTGTACTGATGACATCACCGATGACGTCATAGATGCTGTGGACATCCATCAAATCGGGGTCTACACCCCGAGAGCTAGAAAATGACACCTCCCACGGCGCATTCGGACCAATAGTGGTCCATCTCTACCGCAAACACACCCCCACGCATCCCCAAAATGACCACTTTACTTACTACATCCAACTGCGCATGCGCAGATTGACGCGACTTGCAATAAAAAGCACGCCATTCTGACTCTACCATACAAAAGCTTCAATTTGACCCCTCCCACGACCCATTTGGACCAATCCCACGCACCCCCAAAATGCCTGCTTTCTATACTACGGCCAGACTGCGCATGCGCAGAATATTGAAAACGGACGATGCATTAGCCCAGTCGGATGCTCCGCCACGAGAGCTTCAAAATAGGACCTAGTACGACACCATCGGACCACTTGGGGCTCACCTAGATCCCCAAAACAGCCACCCAGCACTATTTACCCACTACGCATGCGCGCAGGGACTTTTTCAAAAAATTTCACCGCTTAGCTTCAGAACCCCGCCCATCGTGTTTTACGTAGTGAGACGTGAAAAACAAGATCCCAAAACCCATATCGCAATGAACATGTGTGAATTGCCCAGCATTGAGCCGAAAATTTCACTGCTTAGCTCCGAGACCCTCCCCATCGTGTTTTAAGTGGTGAGACGAAGAAAACAAAACATCACAACCCATAGTAAAATCCACAAAAAAATGACCACCCCTATACACATACAGGCATTTTCCCGTACAGATGCAAATGTGCGAATCAGGCACGATTTTATGGGTAAAGTTCGTGTTCCACTTTTTATATTTTCGAGGACAAATCTTCAATTTACATGCATCCACCCATGACTTGATAGGCAGGCCCGACAAGCCGGAGACCGATATTAGCCCTTTTGAACATGGTTCCGCTTTTTGTATTTTTGGGACAAATCCTAATTTTACATACACCCACCCACTACTTGATCGCCCTGGAGGCTTCACTTTGACACCTCACTCGACCCAATCGGTCCACTAGGGGCCCCACTCGCCCCCAAAATGTCCCGGAGATTGCCGAAGATTGCCGGAGAATTTTCTGTACGCGGAGGCTTTTTCCCGCGACCGCATCACCGCGGAGGAATACATGCCCCAAACGTCACGTGGCCGGAAATGACGTCACCATGACAACCACTTGACCTGCGCAGTGACCTGCAAAACTTGGAACTCTTCTGTGTTCGGAGGTAGGTTTTCTCCCCACTATGCAAATTTTTTAGGTCAAAGGTCAAGTTGCGTTAATATCAGTTTTATATACTACTTGCCTGACATACTGATAATTATTCCAGAAAATTGGCTGCGCATTTATAAATGGACTGAAAAGAGTCAAATGGCAAAAAAAATCCGTTATTATCTAGAATATCATTTACAAACCGCACGCCTTCTCCATCCCAGTGACCCAAATGTAGAGCTTTATTATCAATTTTAATTTTTTCATTGTACCATTTCATTCGAGAAAGTTTGACAGTCCTCTAGTTTTATTTGAAATTCTGTCCAGGCTAGAAGCGTGTCCCTCCAAAATACGTTTTCCATCGTTGGTATAATATTAGTTCTTAAGAATGTTGAACCAACTCTTATTGGGTCTATATTCTTTGGCATATACATTTTCAAAATATTACCCCACTTGGAATTATCAGCTTGTAATATCCTAATCCACGATATATTTTGTGCCTGGATTACATATTAACAATAGGGTTATCTAAACCGCCATGTTCAAGTGGTTTAACAGAAATTTTTCTGAAAATTTTATCAGGTTTCGAGTTCCAAACAAATTCAAAACAGCGTTTCTGGAATTCATTTATAAGTGGTTCGGGTGGGTTTGGAAGAGTTGAAAATAGATGGTTGAGTTTCGGCAACAACAAGCTTTTTTAAAATGACATTTCCTCCTAGTGGAGTCAATCCTATTTTGGACCATATCTTCAAGAGTATGACAATATCTTTTAATTTATCTTTGTAATTTTTTCAACCTTTTCGGCCAAATTGTTTGTAAACACAAGACCTAATAGCTTAAAGTCACCTTGTGACCAGTCTAAATTCCATTTAGTATGAAACCACTGAGAAAATGTTGGTACTTGGCATAAAACTGCAATTTAAAACCAGTCACGACAAATTTAGACCGGCGAAGGAAGAATTAAGGTACACCCCCATGTAATTTTAGATTTATTTCACACGCTTCATTTCAAGGCACCCCCTCGTAATTATTGAGGGTGGAGAGACGAAGTGGTCCTTGGTCTCCCCTCTTTGAGATACTCCGTTCTTTGTGCAATGCGGGGGTATAGGGGAAGAGGCAAATCTTAATAAATTAATATCCCATCAACGTTCTCCAATAATTGAACGTTAATAAGCGTCAATCTTCCCTCCCTCCGTGTCATTAATCAAAGATCTTTTTTTTAAATATATTCATAATGGCATTCCTTGAATCAACTCAGAGTCGCTTTCTTGTACAGAATTTTTCTTAGTATGCATGGCGTTGATATTCATTTTGACCGCCATGAAAATCTTGTACTGATAAATACCGTGAACACAAAGGTAGGCAAAAATGTCGACTTGTCTCGTTTTGGTGTAGTCATGCGCAGTCATGTACTTCGCTCTATCGCCATCGCTCTATCGCTCTATCGCCATCGCTCTATCGCTCTATCGCTCTATCGCCATAGCTCTATCGCTCTATCGCCATCGCTCTATCGCTCTATCGCCATCGCTCTATCGCTCTATCGCCATCGCTCTATCGCTCTATCGCCATAGCTCTATCGCCATAGCTCTATCGCTCTATCGCTCTATCGCCATCGCTCTATCGCTCTATCGCTCTATCGCCATCGCTCTATCGCTCTATCGCCATCGCTCTATCGATCTATCGCCATAGCTCTATCGCTCTATCGCCATCGCTCTATCGCCCTATGGCACGATGGCGAAGTGACGATGGCCCCTCTCGGCCACCATAGCAACGACAACAGTAATGCGTTTTTGGTGTACACATGACTTCGGCTACAAGTATAAAAGCGGATGCGACATGAGAACATTTCTTACCGCAATGACCCCTACAAGCCCTTGCTGCTGTGACGTCATAAAACCGCACGACTTATGTCCGACAACGGCAAAAAATCGCTCCAGAACCGATTCCATTAATAGACGGATATTCGTATCGCATTGCCGGATAGTCTTATCGCACTGTCGTAATCGTTACGCATTCATTCATTCATTTTCCTACGATCGATTTTTTTGCCGTTGCCGTATTGTCGTTGCCGCATTGTCGTTATCGGATAATCGTATACATGTGTACGTAGCTTATGGCAAACAGTTCAATAGGCGTAAAGGGATGATTCGTCTGCAATCAGTCTTCAAACATCAACGACGGGTTGAATTTCTCCATTATCTTCGTAAGAGTCCCGTGATCGGTACGCTGCGATAAATGCGATCACGTGACCCTAACCCTAACCCTTAACCCATGAGAAATTCAACAGGCAGTTGAGATTTGAAGACTGATTGCAGACACTTCAGCTCCTCCTGGCGCCCAAATTATTTGCCAAACTAGATAAAAGTAGTGGCCAGAGAGTGTGGAGGTGTTTTTTATTGCCGGATAGAGCCTTGTGGTCCCATCTTCACAAGTCCAGGTAAATCCTAAATCCTCGTAGAGGGTTTACCTGGACCTTGTTGGTGATTCGAATGAGTTCTTGAGTCGATGCCTCTATTTATACAATCTTGTATATTTCATCCCCCCCCCCCCCCTCGCGCTTGTTTTGAATTAGCCTGCGGTTTTTGCTTTGACTTCCTTTGTCGATTTCCGCTTGACATCAAAGCAATTCGGCCCGCGATGAAATTGAAACCTGTCACATCTGATACCTGAAAGTCTCTGAAATTTTCAATGCATACTACACTGATCTCGCCTCAGATATATATAGGCAACGATGCTGTTCAGTACGACAATGTAAATGACCACCCGACTGTAACGTCTATTGTCGACGCTCATGATCCAAATCTTACCTTTGATTTTCACCCGGTTACTGAACAGGATGTACTAATCAAACTTAAATGTCTGCAATCTAAAAAAGCATCAGGATCTGACATGATTCCTGCAGGCATAGTTAAACGGGTGGCCAGTCACTCATAAATAGAAGCATGCAGAATGGATGCTTTCCTGATGACCTCAAACGTGCTAATGTGTCACCAGTATTTAAAAAGGAGGATGAACTTTTGAAAAGTAACTACAGACCTCTAAGCATTCTTCCGTGCTTCTCCAAGGTTTTTGAGGGAGTACTGGCTGACCAGCTAGGGCGGTTTTCTGAGAATATTTTTTCTCCGTTTATCTCGGCTTATAGGAAAAATCACAGCTGTCAGACAGTGCTCCTTCGGCTCGTGGAGGACTGGCGGAATGCTCTGGATAATAACCAATATGTAGTGGCCATACTTATGGACATGTCTAAAGCGTTTGACTGTATATCACATGATCTTGTCCTTGCCAAAATGAAGGCGTATGGCATGTCTGAAAGCTCTGTTAAATATATGAGAAGTTATCTTTCCAATCGCAATCAGCGAGTAAAGCTGGGGGACATTTATAGCTCCTGGCGTAATATCAGTAAAGGGGTACCCCAGGGCTCAATTATGGGGCCATTGATATTTAATATATTTATCAACGATATCTTCACAGTATGTAGCCTGGAAGAATCGAAATGTTCAGTTAGTAATTTTGCTGATGACAACACCCTGTACTCATCTGATCGTGATCTTACTGTCCTCAAGACAAGATTGCAAACTAAAGCTGAACACATGATAAACCATTTTCATGCTAATTATATGCTTGCTAATGCGAGCAAATTTCAAGGCATCGTTCTTGATCCTAAGGGTACAAACGAAAAACATACTTTCACTTTTCATGGCACAAATATAAAATCAGAAGATAGTGTTAAACTGCTAGGCATCCACATCGATAATAGATTAAATTTCAATAAGCATGTGGCTGGGCTTTGTATGAAAGTTGGACGCCAAATTAATGTCCTCAAACGGCTAGGACCGTATCTTGACCTAGCGAGTAGACTAGCTATTTTTAGATCATTTATACTGTGTAATTTTAATTACTGTCCATTAGTCTGGCACTCCTGTAGTACCACTAGTGCCAAAAAAACTAGAAAAATTACAAGAACGCGCCTTGTGCTTTGTTTACCAGGATAATGTTAGCGATTATCATCATCTACTGAAGAGGGCCGGTCTTTCTAAACTGCATGTACAGCGACTTAGACTCCTGGCAACAGAGGTTTACAAAATATTACACTGTGAAGGCCCTGCATATAACAGGGACCTGTTTCAAATTAAAAACAACGTGTATCAGCTAAGAAACACGACGACTGTTCACGTACCAAGATGTAGGACAACTAGATTCGGGCTTCATTCTATTAAGTACTCTGGAGCCACTTTATGGAACTCCCTTGATTCATCTATAAAAGGAGCACTGACACTGAAGGAATTCAGAATTCTAATTAGTAAATGGGACGGTGAAACTTGCAGATGCACTTTCTGCAATGACCATTAACATAGCTGATGACAAAGCCACTCATACGTTTTTATTTTAACTTATTTTATATGACTGATTTGTGTATATTATCTCTATTTTACAATATTTTAATGGTGTCTTATTGTTCTGTCGGTGAATAGCTCATATTTTGAGCTAATGTTCTCTGTATGTAAACACATCCGACTTTAAATAAAATTTATCTTATCTTATCTTATCTTACCTCGCAGCGGATTGGCCTATTAACCAGCTTAGCGCGTTCACTGATTGGATTGATTCAGGGGAAACCCCTTCATCTATTTATATCCAGAACTCGTATGGGTAACTAACCAAGCCAGTGTATCGATCCCAATAGATCGATCGATACACTGGCTCGCGAGGATGTGTGGTCCCGGACTGTACATGTAAATTCAATAAGAGGAAGCATGGCTAAGTAGAAACGAATGAAGCCATGTAAACTTGGCTAGTATAACATAGGCTATATGCTTATCTTGGAGATGAAGAATGAGATGTTAGACCTTTTCTTAATGAAGGAGATTAATCCATAAAGGAGAGCTGTTTACGGTCAGTGATTGCTTTTGCATTTAGTGGCGACAGTTTTGTTTCTAGATTAGCACTAAATGTGCTTTTAGTGGCGATCCTTTATTCGGGTCAATTACATTTTTACATTCGGGTCAATTGCGAGTTAAACAATTAATGGTAATACATGTATTTTGTGACAATTTGTTGATTGTTGCGACTTTTACATTCAGCGGCGATCGTAGGACGAAGCCGTTAAATAAGGTCGCATTGAGGGTTATTTTGTGATCTTTGACCCTGCGCTACTTCCAGGGATGACGTCACTTCCGTTTATGATGTCACTTCCGGTTGACCTTTGCTAGGGAGAGAATTTAAGAGAGAAGTAAAGTTTAACGTCGCGTATGCATGATATGCAAGTCAGAGCTTCTCTGGAGATTTCCTGTGACGTGATCAATTCGGGGGCCAGCAACTTTTAACACGTTAGTAGTAGGGAGCCGTGATTTCGACTCTCATTTTGCCGGGGGAGATAACTCTTGCATCCACCAGGGGGCGCTGTTTCCAGGTTAAAGGTATAGGGGACGCCACATCGCCTTTCACCTCTGTGGCGCCAGGGGGCGCCACCAGCTCAAGGTTACGTGGAGGTCAAAAGTAGTTCCGGCAACATTTAGCCTTTGTATTCCTCCGCGGACAGAACGTAGTCTCAATGGGTTTTTCCCACAATGTCGTGGGTGATCAAATTCTCCGGCAATCTCCGGCAATCTTCAGGGGCGAGAGGGGTCCCTAGTGTACCGATTGGGTTGTATGAGGTATCAATGTGAAGCATTCGTGAAGGGGCATCTGATGGGGTGGGTGTGGGGTTGAAATATCGTCATTCTGCGCATGCGTGGTAGACCAAGGGTATGGAAATAGACGTTTTGGGATCTAGGTGAGCCACTAGTGGGTCGATGGAGTCGTATGAGGTATCCATGTGAAGCCTATGTGACGGGGCATCCCACTGGGTGGATGAGGGGTCGGAATATCGTCATTCTGCGCATGCGCAATAGACAAAGGGTATGGAAATAGACGTTTTGGGATCTAGGGGAGCCACTAGTGGGCCGATTGGATCGAGTGAGGTATCAATGTGAAGCCTATGTGAGGGGGCATCTGATGGGGTGGGTGTCGGATTGGAATATGGTCATTCTGCGCATGCGCGGTAGACCAAGTGTATGAAAATTGCCGTTTTGGGATC